>JASDQU010305444.1:28855-46865 GCA_032191745.1 Picea mariana
CTATGAAAAGTGATGAGAAAAGTTTTGTGTACCTATATAGTTTGATATGTCAACAAACTGTGGAGTTTGCATTGAAATTGCAAACATGTGCTCATTTAGAAAGGAGTTATCAATTGCTTCTTGTTCTGCATGATTTGTTAGTCTAGACAAGAAATCTTCAACAACCTTTTGTTTTATTAGTTTGTCAAATATAGTCAAGCCAAATTCCTGTAATAACAATAACCATCTAATGATCCTTATTTTCACATCTATTTTGTTCATTAGATATATGATGGTTGAATGGTCAATATGTACAAATACATCCAATGATGTACTGTCTAAATTTGTCGATTGCATAAACAATAGCTATAAATTCTATTTCAGTGACGATGTAGTTAAGCTTTGCTCCTAACAAGTTTTTGATAATATAGTAAATGGAAAAGGGCTCTTTGGATTCTTACTATCCAAGAACTACACCTAATGCCTTATCAAATGCATCATTATGAATGTGGAATGGAATATTCCACTTAGGTCCTTGTAAAATAGGAGTTGTCATCAATTTTTTTTGTTATTGTCAAATACTTTTTAACATTCAGATAACCAACTAAATTCTACATTCTTGGATAGCAAAGTGAACAAAGGGGATTCCAATTTACTAAAATCATTTATGAATCTCCTATAATAGCATGCATGTCTTAGGAAACTTCGTACATGTTTTTTCTTTTGAGGTGTTGTCAGGTGTTGTGTGATGTTTGATTTTGTTGGGTCTACCTCAATACCTCTAGGAGAAATATGATGTCGTAGTACTATAMAATCATTCATGAACATGAAGCACTTTTCATTACTCAATGATAGGTTCACATCTTGACAATGTTCTARGACATTTTCTAGATTTGTTAAAGCCTCCTAGAATGTGTTTCCATAGTCAATGAAGTCATCCTTGTAGATTTCTACATTTTCATGCACTAAATTATAGAAAATACTCAACATAGATTTTTGAAAGTAGCAGGGGTATTGCATAGTCCAAATTGAAGTACGCTATAAGCAAAGGTTCTCTAAGGACAAGTAATTGTGGTCTTGTATCGGTCCTCTAAATTTATTTGTATTTGGTTGTATCCACTAAGCTCATTTAGAACGGAAAGGTATCTTTTACTAGACAAGACATTTAATGCTTGGTTAATTCTGTCGAAGGCTTTCTTTTAAGGGGAAGTCTCTTCAGTTATTTCATCGTCTGTCCATTACAAATAGAACATTCCCATATGTATCAAATTTGATGTATGTGCATGATGTTGTCATTCATTCTTCTTCCATGGGCATGGGATGTATGTGCATGATGTTGTGACAAGGATCCTCCATCTGAGATCTGCACGTCGTCATTCATGATACACGACCTTGGTAAAACATTTAATAAGTGATCAAATTCCATGGTCGGTCGGTTCATTCCAGCAATGCAGTTCCTACAGTCTAATGAAGGATTTCATTTAATGATGGAGGATTCCATTTAAAGAACTGCAAAACACATTTAAAAATCTTGTTAGCACATTTAAAACTCATGCCAATACCAGAGGCAAGTGAGGACAGAACTTAAAGCTCAGCCTGAAAACAACTAAGGAGTTTAACTACTGCACACAATCAACAAGTTGGTTTAGCAACCAATAGTAAGTCGATTGTGTGGTTTTCTCCATTTTTATATATAAATCCTCTTGAATGGATAATCTCCCTTTACATTATCAAACCTTTGCTCTCCCCTCTTCATGTGTTTCTGCATTTTTCTGCATTCCTCTCTCGACTAATTTGAAGATCGATTTCGATCAATTCCATCCATTCATCTACAAACCTGCCTACGGATATCAAGTAAGCCAACACATTTTACCTTGACATATATAAATGTGTAATCTTATTTTTATTTAATGTCATTTTTCCTTAATATATAAATGTGTATATGTATTGAAAATTTTGCCTTTCTTAATAATTGCTCTATGTAAGAACCGTTGATAAGAATTCCCTTATTTGCTCTTAAGTTTTCTACGTAAATTCACGTATTTTCATATATGAAATTCAGTTGAAAAAACAAAATAACTTTTTTCTTAAATACAATTGAATAATTGTAAAAAACTCAGTTTTTTTATATAATCACATTGAACAAGATTTTTACAATTCGCAGAAATATGTGAAATTTAAAATCAACTGCACATGGAAGGAGTTTGTTGAATTTAAAAAGGAAATTATGAAAATTAGCTGCTAGGATAAATGAGATTTTCCAAATGTACTCTATTCAATATTCTTGATGAGTTTGTATCCTTTGGGGTTGTCAAAAGTAGTTTTGATAGTATGAATGCAGATGTCGATTAGAGAGTTCTCTCTTCTGGTAGAAGTATTATATGCGTGAAATCTTTTTAGTCATAGTTCTAGGTTTCATGACAACACACTTTTTATAAAGAGAGTATTTGTTCTCAGACGGAGGTAACGACACTTCCAAGACTATGGAAATGTTGTAAAAGGAACACTAATGTCGAAAGGCCTTTTTGTTAAATACAATATTCTTGATGTGTCTGTATACTTTGGTTTAATTGTTTCATATTATCTTTTTTCTCATGAAAATACTTCTCCAAGTATTCC
The DNA here is from genome assembly GCA_032191745.1 of Picea mariana. NCBI lineage: Eukaryota > Viridiplantae > Streptophyta > Pinopsida > Pinales > Pinaceae > Picea > Picea mariana. The sequence goes on from JASDQU010305444.1 coordinate 31,454, forward strand.
AGCTATGCACAAAATAAAGGTGTTGTCTAACTGTTCTATGTTTTTTCCCTCTTCATCGAAATCCGACAACATAAATCTGCACAAAATCACAATTTTTTGTTGTTAAAATTGCATTTTTGAATGCAAAAATGAATTTAGCATGCTGAAAAAATCCTGGGGCACTCGGATTGTACAGATCTAACCACTCAAATATGCAGATCCAACAAGTTCTTGCCGGATTTTGGGCAAATATCCTTGAAAAATATGCTCGGAAAAGGGGAAAACATAGAACCTTTAGACTACAACCAAAATAAAAACCTCTGTTGCATTTAAGGAAATTATCATACATCTTGGCAAAGATACATTTCATGGAAGGAATTACATACTTTGATGGAATTGCATACATTGAGTCGGTATCCTTTGGAATTTATGGTTTAACCATCACAACCATACACGTGTTACCTAGAGATATAATCTCAAGTTATGTTTTGTGTTAATTCGGATTTGAAATCCGTCGAAGACTGTAAGGTACCAGATCTATTATAATAGCAGAAAAACAGAAATACTGCAGAAAATAACAACAGGACAACACAGTATATGAAACCACAACACCAAAATAATACATTTATTGATAGAAAACAATGTTCACTTGCCTCTTTGAGGGGGAAACCTTCAGCAGAGCAACACTCTATTACAATAATTCTCAAGACAAAAACTTATCATGCCTCCTACTCTTATTTATACTAATTTTACCTTTTAAAGAACCTTCTAGCGGAAGATCTTTCTAGAAGCGGAAGCTTCTATTAGGTCTTCTTACATTGACTTGTTCTCATTTATTAAATAGGCCTTATAAACTAATGTTGGTCTTTATTACATGGAAAATATATTATTCTACCTACATGAGGGGATAGGGAGGTTAGGTCCCTAACATGCCCTCCACCTCAAAAAATAGCCTTGTCCTCAAGGCTTGAGATGAGGAAATTGTTGTAGAATGGTAGTGTGCTCTCAGGTGGCATCTTTTGGAGTTGCATCTTTCCACTGCACTAACACTTCCCAGATGGTGCGCTGACTGAGATTATGTTCACGTTGGTCCAATACTACTTGGGGATGTAACCAAATTGAACCTTCTTCATCCAACTCATGGATATGTGTTTTAGTTTGGCACTTAGTTCCAATCACCTTCTTTAAGCATGAAAAATGAAAAACACGATGGAGCTTAGAATCACTGGGAAAAGAAGTGACAGGCCCCACATGCTTGAGAATGGAATAAGGACCATAAAATTTGCAAGCAAGCTTATGAAAATGTTCAAATTTGAGTGAAGTCTTCTTATAAGGTTGCAGACGAAGAAACACATGGTCCCCTTCAAAAAATTGACGTTCAGAATGACCTTGATCTGCTTGTTGCTTCATGCGATTTTGAGCCATCACCAAATTGTCTTTGAGGGTATGACGAATAGCCTCGCATACTGTAATATTTTTGTCAACCTCCTGACCCTTAGAGACACCTAACATGTATGAGAGAAACGATGGTGGATTTTTTCTATATATTGCTTCAAAAGGATTCATGCAAGTGGTTGTATGGTAAGAAGTGTTGTACCACCATTTAGCTAGTGGTAACCACTGAGCCCACTGATGTTTGCGATCAGATGAAAAACACCTTAAATATGTTTCCAAACACTTATTGACAATTTCAGTTTGGCCATCAATCTAGGGATGATAAGCGGTGTTGAGATGTAATTAGGTTCCATGTAGCTTGAACTATTCTTGCCAAAAATTGTTGGTGAACGTGGGATTGTTGTCAGAGACAATAAAATGTGGCATGCCATGAAGTTTGAAGATATTATCCATGAAAACTTGGGCCATTGTGGATGTGGTGAAGGGATGTTGCAGAGCACAGAAATGAGCATATTTGGAAAGACGATCAACCACCACCATGATGATTTTCTTATTGTTGGATTTAGGGAGGCCCACAATGAAATCCATAGAAATATCCCGCCAAGTAGAAGGGGAAATTGGAATGGGTTGGAGTGTGCCATGGGATTTGATTATTTATCCTTTGTTGTATTGACATACATCGCATTCATCCATAAAGGTGTGGACGTCCTATTTCATACCATCCTAGAAAAAAGAACGTTTGACCCTTTCATAGGTTTTGGTAAACCCAGAATGCCTAGCGGTAGGTGAAGCATGAATCTCAGAAAGCACCGTAGATTTAAGTTGAGATTGTTTGCTTAAATGTAGACAACCTTTATAGCGAAGCTCATTATTGTGCCAAGAGTACCTTGGAGAAGTTGGAGAATTTGCTTGCAATTGCTGGATCGGGCGAGATATTTTGGGATATTGCAACCATTCTTGACGAGCAACTTTGAGCCAATCAGGTACAACAAAGGAGAGGAAAAAGAGGGACCCTTCTTCTTCATATTTTTGAGAAAGAGCATCAACAGCCACATTTTCTTTTCCCTTCTTGTAAATTATTTCACAATCATAGCCAAATAGCTTGGTGACCCATTTTTGTTGCTCCGAGGATGAAATTCTTTGTTCCAAAAAATACTTGAGGCTATGGTGATCAATTTTAATATGGAAGCATTGCTCTAGTAGATAAGGATGTCAGAGATCCACGACATGCAGAATAGCCAACCTTTCCTTTTCATAGATGGATTGGCCCAAATGTCTTTCTAAAAGTTGTTTGTTGGTGAAGGCCAAAGGCCGACCATCTTGCATGAGGATTGCCCCAATTCCTTTTTCGAAAGCATCACATTCCAAGACAAAAGTCTTGGTGAAGTCAGGAAGAGCTAGGATCGGAGTCGTGCACATAGCATCTTTCAAGGCCTAGAAGGATTGGTCTGCTGTTGGAGTCCAAGTGAAGGCATTCTTTTTAAGGAGAGTAGTGAGAGGTGCTGCAATTTTTCCATAATTCTTAACAAACTTGCGATAATAACCTATCAAACCCAAAAATCCATGCAATCTCTTAAGAGTTTTAGGGTGAGGCCAATCCTAGATAGCTTCAATTTTCTTAGGATCCACCCGTGCACCGTCTTTTCCCACAATACGACCAAGGTACTGCACTTATGAGGCTCCAAAGGCAGATTTAGATTGTTTGAGGAAAAGTTGGTGCTGAGAGAGTAGATGGAGAATTTGATCCACATGGGCAATATGGGATGTCCAAGTTTTACTATATATGAGAATATCATCAAAGAAAACTAAGACAAACTGATGGAGAAAAGGACAAAAGACATGATTCATGAGACTTTGGAAGGTCCAGGGGGAATTAAATAGGCCAAATGGCATGACCAAGAACTCATAGTGACCCTCATGAGTTCTAAAGGTAGTCTTGGGAATGTCTACTTCTTTCATATGTATCTAGCGGTAGCCAGAATTAATATCAAGTTTAGTAAAGTACTGAGCACCACTTAATTCATCCAAGATATCATCAATGATAGGAATGGGAAACTTGTCTTTGATAGTGAGTTTATTGAGGGCATGAAAGTCAGGACACATGCGCCAAGTACCTTCTTTCTTGAGTACCATGACCACAGAAGAAGAATAAGGCTGGTACTATGGCAGATAACACCTGCTTGGAGCAAATCCTGCATGATTTTCTCAATTTCATTCTTTTGGGCAAAGGGATGATGATAAGGGAAAACATTGGGAGGAATATTATCAGGAACAAGGGGAATGGAATGATCATGAACACCACGGAAAGGGGAGAGTCCCTAAGGATTAGAAAAAATTGCTTAGTGTTTTGAGAGGATAGATTGGAGGTCAGGATGCATGGAGGGTGTCTCAACTGCTTGAATGGAATGGAGTTGGGCAATAATACCTGAGTGACCTTTCTTGAGAAGCTTTTCCATTCAATGGGAATTAATGATCTGAGGAGAACCTGTTGTGAGTCCTTGGAATTGATAATGTTGTCCTTCCTGGTGTAATTGCATGGTTAATGCCTTAAAATCCACGCGAATGGGGCCCAGAGTGCGTAACCATTCAACACCCAACACAATGTCACAACCGCCCATGTTGATAGAAAACATATGAGATTTCAAGTGGTACTGTCCAATTTGAAGACGTACATTTTCACAACACCCACCACATTTTATGGACCTGGCATTGGCTATCATGATTTCAAAATCGTTGACGACACAAATATAACAATTGGTTTCCTGGCCAATGCAGTGGTGAACAAAATTATGGGTGCTTGCACTGTCAACAAGGATAATGAATTTTATATGCTTAATATAGTCAATGAGCTTGAGGGTTTATGGAGCAGAGAAGCCAATGAGGGCACGCAATGAAATCAGGGGTTTAACTTCAGGTGGGTCAGCGACCTCCATTGTAGCATCAGGAAGGGGTAGCTCTTCAACAAGGGACACTACAACTTCTTCTTCAACAACATCCTCTGAAATGGCCATAATTTTGTTTTGTTCCTTACACTTGTGCACGGGAAAATATTTTCATCACAATTATAGCAAAGACCCTTGAGTTGGTGCTCATCCATTTCAACCAGAGTTAATTTATGGACCTTGAGGGGAGTGGCAAGAGGGGGAAGGATTTGTGGGTCGGGGGCAAGGAACAAAATATGGTTTTTTTGTTTTGGGAAAAAACAACTTGTTGGGCTTCTTTGGCACATTTAGTAGCTTCCAACCAAGTTTGAGGGTGAGCCATGAGGCCCTAGGCTTAGATTTCATCCTTTAGGCCACTAATAAATCATTTCCAAAAGAACACATCTTTCATGCCCTCCGTTCTGAAGGCCAAATGCTCAAAGCAGTTATAAAGTCTTCCACTGTGCCTGACTATTTTAGCTTGGTTAAATGTCCTAAATAGTGGGTGTCAATGTCAAAGCGTTCATAGAGCTCTACAACAAATTGGGTCCATGCAATATACCCATGGCGTGCATTTTCACACTAGTGCCAACGTTCAAGATCCAGAGAACGAACAACATAACATAGTTTGGCCAACTCATTGGTAATGCCATGCAGAGAGAAATAATACTCCATTTGAGTGACCCAACTCGTGGGGTTAGAGCCATCAAATTTATTGACCTCAAATTGGGGAAGACAGGGGTCACGATGAAAGGAGTTAGATTGAAAAATCATAGAATGGGAGGAATCAACACCATCTAAGTGGGACAGTTGGTTTGAGGAGGAAGGGCTCTGGGGACGGTTCAACAATTGGTTGACAACAGACTGGAGGGTGGAAAATTCTCCCATGAATTTGGCATCCATGGTGTCAAATTGTTGTTGGACTTGGGTCTCGAATTTTGCAATGCAGGAGTTGGCAGAAGCAATATTAGAAGTCACTTGCTGGAGGGACTCCTTGGTCTAAGTGATGGAAGCTTATAGATCTTGGTTGTGAGTGGTGGTCATTTGGATATGAGGGGTGCTTGTAAGGGAAAATGGGTGGGTGGGACCACAGAAAAGGACTTATAAGTGATAGGTACCATGATGATCAGGGCGAAAAGGGGAATATACTAGGAGAGGTTGAAAATAGGGGCACCGAGAAGGGGGTCGGGTCCACTGACAAAAGGCTTGAAAATGAAAGGTATCATTGCAATCATGGCAAGGAGAGGAATCCAATGGGATAGGTCCCAAATAAGGGTGTCAGCGGGATCACTATACTCTTTTTGTTTTACTCCGATCGAGTTATACTCCAATCTGAATAATACTGCACTGGAAAAATGACCAAATTCTTAACAAGAATAAATGTGTAGGAATTTTACAACCTGAATGCAGGAGGCAAGGTTGCACGACAATAGATCCTTATATGTTCCTTTTCTACTCTATTTTCGTCCCAAAGGTTAGGGTGTTTAGGGTTTCTATAGACAAGGGTTTTCCCTGTGCTATAGCTCTTTGATATACGTGCGGGGTCGAACAATAGTACTCGGCCCAATATCTCAAGGCACCAACTAAGGAGGCTAGACCGTACCCTTATACATACTATCTAATTACCTAGGTACTAGATATTATCTTCCCTAGTGTTGATCTCGATGACACTATAGCAGTCAGGTGACCGATTAGTTTATCTATGGAGGGCTTCAAGATATCTAGGTCGATTCATATACAAGTGTTGTCTAATGCGCTACCACTTGAAGGGGTACCAATAGGGGTTACAAGGGTGGCCAACAATGTGTGCTTAAGTACCACTTGTAGTTCCTGCGTGTATGCTTCCCCGACCGCAGATTTATGCATTGAATGACACATTTATGTAGCTTTAATATGTCAGAATATGTCTCTACCCTGAAGAAAAAAAATAACCCGCAATTTTCTGCCAAGGAAAGTTCTATGATACCACTTGTAAGGTACCAGATCTATTATAATAGCAGAAAAACAGAAATATTGCAGAAAATAACAATGGAACAACACAGTATATGAAACCACAACACCAAAATAATATCTGTATTGACAGGAAACAATGTTCATTTGCCTCTTCAAGGGGGAAACCTCCAACATAGCAACACTCTATTACAATAATTCTCAAGACAAAAGATTCTCATGCCTCCTACTCTTATTTATACTAATTCTATCTTCTAAAGAACCTTCTAGCAGAAGATATTTCTAGAAGTTGAAGCTTCTATTAGGTCTTCTTACATTGACTTGTTTTCATTTATTAAATAAGACTTATAAACTAATGTTTGCCTTTATTACATGAAAAATATATTATTCTACCTACATGAGGGGTTAGGGAAGTTAGGTCCCTAACATAGACCTATGTCAGGGCAAGCAATAGTAGAAGGGAACATGTTTAGGGTTCATAGACGTTAAGTGGGTTGTCTAGGAGAATGTTGATTTTGTGTTGATCGTGATCTTCATCTCTAGGAGTTGATCTTATTGCGCTCTATGAAATGTGTCATAGTCAAGTTGTGCCTCCTTCAAATCCCATATGGTGGATGTAACATGTATTTTTGAGGTAAATAAAATGCCTTATTTGAGCATGTATTATGCAATCCAGATTTGGTTATTCTCTTTGAGGAACCTCCTCAAAAGAAAATTTCAACACTAAAGTGTTGTAAATTTGGCATTTATCATAGAAGGTATGCTTGCTATAAGTGAAATAGAGAAGTAGTTTCTCTAGCAAATCTTTCGTAGATCTTGGAAGAACCATTGCCTCTGCCCCACCATCAAAACTTTCTGCAAGTCTTGGAAGTGCCATTACCTCCGCCCCAACACATATACTCTCTTTATAACAAGAGTATTCTCATGAACCCTAAAACTATGAATACAAATATTTCACGTATATATTTCTTCTGCCAAAAGAGAGTACTCTATAATTGACATTTGCATTCATACTATCAAAACTATGTTTGACAACCCCAAAGGATACAGGCTCATCAAGAATATTGTATAAGTTTCCTTTCGGCATTAGTGTTCCTTTTATAGTATTTCCATAAGGCCAAAACTAGAGGAGCTTAATTCCATAATAAAAAAATGATTAAGACGAACGAAATTTTGAAAAACTAAAAAGATTTATAGAATCTTGCAGTGACTTCCTCGGTCCCTGAAAACAAAAAATCACAAATTATGAAAGTTGCAGCAATGACAAATAAATGTGAGAATAACATTTCATGATTCTACTATGCGGTTGTTACAATTTTATGAAGATAGTCCTATTACCACTCCCTATTACCAATTTTATTTGTCGAATAGTTTACTTGTATGTTAAATCAGGTTTTTTAATATTTTTATAATGAAATAGTTACTTGAATTTATAGTCAAGGGATATGTACATCTCTCGATTGACCTTTTTATGTCTCATGCAAATGAATTGTGGATAGTTTTGAAATGATAAATTTTGCATTAATTAATTTTATCGAAGCCTGAGTTTTATGTGCACTAACTTGCATGGAATTGAGAAGGCTTTCGAAGGGCCAAAAGGATTGAATTATTAAAATTTATAAGGATTGAATTCATTCAAATTTGTTACGCAAGTTTTCTTCCGCTGCAAAGCTTTGCAAGGTGCCAAAGCAAAACAAACTATTCTTTTCTTGGAGGGATAATAAACTTCCCTAGACAATACTAATGAGCTAAATATTGAGATGGCCAGAAGTAATTGAAAATTGTAGCACACACATGTTGGGTATGTAAATATATCAGCTTCCTGTGATGGATGTAGTGTGCATGTCATGGCTATTCACATATTGCATGGAATGAAATTCAATTTCATTCATAAAGTCAATCATTCTCTTGTAGCTTGTGGGGAAAAAAATGCTCACACTTACTTTTGTTTTGACAAACAAACTAATCAATTTGTTTTTGACACTTCATTTATGTCTTTCATGTCTTCCATTGTAGTGTATGGATCCATTAGTATGAATCACTATAGTGAATGAAATTTCCTCCTACAATATAAACTTAATTTGAGGCACGGTCAATGATACACTTCAGAAATCATGTATAAAATTATATTTATTCAATTATTTTGGTATGTGGAGAAATAGCCTGAAACATTAAATGGTTCATTTACTTCTCTCAGAGGAATATCTTAAGAAGTCATACGATATAAATACATAAATTATTCTTCTATGGTTGGTTGTAATCTCTTCATTTGGTTGTAATCTCTTCATTTTTGTTCATTCATTATTTTAAAATTAACTTTATGATTGTTACATTGATTTATGGGTTTTAGTTTTCATATGTTATCATGGAATTTAGAATAGTTAGATATTAAATTCTAAATATTAAATTGTATTATTTTCCATTTCATGTTGAAAAGAATTTGGCTAATGTAAAATTTTATCATTATTTTTATTTTTAATGAATGGTTAATTTCAATTTTTTTTTTTTAATTTTAAATAATTATTTAAAATTAGATTAATGTGATGGATTAATGATAATTTTTATTTTTATTGAAATAATCATTAAAATTTTAAACCTAAATTATTTGTTATTTTCACTTTGATATTAAAAAAGGTAAGGAATTAATGAATCCATGCTCACATGTGAATATTTTTTAAGTATAGAGAAAAACATGCGTTTTTGAACATTGTAACTTAACCTAACGTTCTAGGGTATAACCATGTGATGATTAAGAATGAAGATGGTCAATTAATTAATATGGATTTGTTAAGGCTTTTATTGTGAGGAGTGAGGCCGACTTTCATGTTATGATTAAGAATGAGGAGATTCAATTAATTAATATTGATTTATTGAGGGTTTTACTATGAGGAGTGAAATCAGCTCCCTCCCATTGTCATACTTTGTATCGCACCTTTGAATCATTGTTGTGCCATGCCTTTGATCTCTTGAGTTGATTAATGATTAGTCTCTAGGTGTTACTAAGTTTTAGCCCATCATCCCTATTTAGAGTGTTGTTTCACTTTTCTACCCGTGGAGCTTTCCTTGTTCTTCTCTTCATGCACGCTTATGAGAAGTGTTGTTATAGTGTTATGTGAGAGTATATTTAGAGACATGATTCGTGGCTATGTCCATTACATGTGTTCTAGATGGATAAAGAATTGAATAGACACATTTATGTTGTCTTGGGTCTACTAGGTGTTTGGTTGATTCTACCATAATCCTTATGGATTTTGGAGGAGTGAAAGCTACTTTGATGTTCTTCTTTTTAAGTATTCTAACAACCTTGTCGGAGGAGTGAAAGCTACTTTGATGTTCTCTTTTTGAGTATTCTAGTAACCTTGTCACTAATCTCTTTAATATATGGTTATGATATTTTTGCGATCATTACTCTTTGCATGTGATTTCTATTCTTGGTTCTCTGGATTGCTCTCTTGATTTGTGCCTCATGTTAACCATTCATCCCAAAGACATTTAAGAGGTATTCTAATTCCATTTGAATTGGTTGTGCTTTGAAACATTGTTAATGTGTTTTAGTGAATTGGTTGTGATTTGAAACATTGTTAATGTGTTTTATGAAGTCCTCAAGCTTCTCTTTTCCATGACACCATCTTGTAAAGACAATTCAAACTTACTTTTCCCTACATTCACATTTTTCTCAGTTTTCTTTCTTCTCTTATCCTTCCTTTTATGTTTTGATGTATTTCCTTTTGTGTCCTATTTTAAAGGTGCAGATAAGTCAAACTTACTAGCTTCTCTTTTCCATGACACCATCTTGTAAAGACAATTCAAACTTACTTTTCCCTACATTCACATTTTTCTTAGTTTTCTTTCTTCTCTTATCCTTCCTTTTATGTTTTGATGTATTTCCTTTTGTGTCCTATTTTAAAGGTGCAGATAAGTCAAACTTACTATCCCCTTCATTCACATTTGTCTTTGTTTTTTTTTTCTGCTATTATTTTCTGCAACAACATACTTAGTTTCAGCAACAACAATAGAAAACTGAGACTTAGCTTGAAGCTTTTGCAAATTTAGTGCATCGTCAATTGAAACTAGTCCAAATGTTTCTAAATCACAATACAAAATAATATTAGGTTAAGAAGAATATAAAAATAGTAACACAAAATAATTTCAAAATGCCCTATGAAGTAAAGTATCCCTACCCCTAACATGCTTCTATATTCCATGATGCAAACCTGAACATATTTGATTTGATAATATTCATATTGTTAAAACAAGTTTCATGAAACTGCCATTAAAAACACTTTAACAATAAAGAATGATTACATTTAAAAATATATATATATTTTTATCATAAAATTTATATGAAGATTTTTTTTCCACGAAAAAAAAAGCATAATTCTATTCATCTGAAGAGAACCAAATTACATTTTGTAGGTGCCTTAAGCACAACCCAGTCAGGGGTAAAATGATCAGAAAACAGAATCCCAAAGGGGCCAAGAAGCTGGCTAATAAGCCACAAAAAAATATACAAGAAATGAGCTGAGAAGACAACATTGAAGAACAAGAAACCCCTCCACGAAAGACATACCAGAAAAGCAATCCCAGAGAAAACCCCAATTGTCGAAAGAACTAGGTTAGAGCGGTATGAAGCTCTCACATCAACAAAACCAGAAGGCAACGACACCATAGAAGAGCCCAACCAACGAATACCAGAAAGAGAGAAACCAAAAAGTTGCACGCCCTCAAGAAGGACCTCAAAGTGTCAAAGCATCAACATTGCATGCCCATAGAAAGGATCGCAAATCCCTGGCCAAAACCCCTAACTAAAATGAGGAAGAGAGAGGCACTAATACCCACCAAAAGGACCCCGATCTGAGCATATATCAAACCTTGAATAAACCAACATAACTAGAGAGAGGAACTACAAACCACAAACCCAACTGCAACAAAATGGAACAAACCTCGACAACACAAAACAAAACTGCTCCATATCACGCCAGGGAGAGAGTCGGCCATCGACGATCCTAAAAACCACCATGTGATTATACCGGGGGTATGCTAACACCAGATCCAAATGACATCAATGAAAATACGAATAGCACGACTAACAGAAGGCGGCAACAAAGGAAACCAACCTTGCATCAAAACACCAAACCATATCGGATCACAAGAAACAAATCCACAATGCAGCCCTTGAGACCAACAAACACAATCCAAAACCAGTGAACCAGAGAACACCCATGACACTCGGCAAAAATGAAAAAAACATGCATGCTTCAGGCCGCGCCAAAGCTTGATTGCAGACTGCGGCTAGGGTAAACCCTAGCCGCAGTCCGCCAAAAAAATTATATGAAGTTTTACAGTAGAACTGTTTCATTATTTTATTTTTTTTAATTTATTTTTATTGAATATTTATTGATGATGTAATTAATTTTAATTATAAATAATTTTTAAAATTAAAATTGAAATTACTTACTTAGAAGCATCACTTAAACAATTTGTATTTACTATGACTTTGAAGAATCATTTTATGTTTTTATTTAGTGTGACTTTGAAGAATATTTTATGTTTTGTTTTTGTTAGTTATACTTGATTTATAGCGAAAAGAAAATTGCATTGACTTAAAAGCCAATTTCATTCTTTATCATAAAAAAATATTATGCTAAAATTTATATAAAGTTTTGTAATAAATTGTTTAATTCTTTTATTTTAATCTATTTTAATTGTATATTCACTAATTTTGATGATTTAATTAATTTTCATAATATATAAATTTCCTATATTAAGTTTATATATGTTCAATCTATACTTTATTTTTTTCTTCAAAACTCTCCAATATTCCTAAAATCAACAGTGAACTTAAATAATCCTTATTTTTTATTTGTTTTCTTCAAAACTCTTCATTATTCATGGAACTTAAATAGTCCTTATTTTTTATTTGTTTTCTTCAAAACTCTTCATTATTCATGGAACTTAAATAGTCCTTATTTTAGTCTTCTTTGTTGGGTTGGTAGGTTGATGGAAACATTACATAGACTTAGCATTTGACATTGCTACTCAAACTCGGAATTTGATGGGTGAGAAATGTTATCTTATGCCAGGAGCAAGGGTTGTGTGGACTTATGAAGCCCCCCTTACACATACCAAGTTGGATGGTAGATTGACAATGGACATTTCATCTAACGAGGGACCCACCATCAATCATATACATTATTATACATCTTAAGTTATATATTTTAAGCCCAAACAGATCCCACTCAATATTGATATAAACATTACCAACACTATTAGTTTATTCTTGTTCTTTTAGGAAATCTATGAATATTCTTCATTGTTTTGCATGGGTATTATTTATATTCTTCTTTAACTATAGCTTTTAAAAACACATTTTCTGCATTTCCCAAAAAAAAAACTAACCATGATGTTTACATTGTTTTGAGCGTATTTCAGATACACATCTTCGCATTGCAAAACTATTAATGTACTTAGAAATGGAGGACCCACTAACACGACATACAATTTGATTCGACATCTTGTTGATTACCTCCAACTACATAGAAGATAATTTCAAATCCATGTTATCCATTTCCATCCATAATTTCTCTTTGAAACAAATCATTTGTTAATTGTAAAACATGTTTTAATATTTGAAACATAAATATTCAATTTTATATTGGAGTAAACTAAATCAAATATATATTTATATCTCTAAAATCCAACTAAATAAACATTTTCAATGTGTATATATCTCTTTCTCTCCCTTTTCTCTCCCTTTATACATGTATATCATCAACATAAACTTTTAAAGCTTTGTTATTCTTACCACGGTGCAAATATTATCCATGTCATCAACATAATGTATTTCTTTAAATAATAAAATATCTTTAAAGTTATAGGTTTTACATTTCCTCTCCTACTATGTCATGTTTTTCTTTTCCTCTTATCTCATGTTTATTTCTTCTTAAACTCTACACAAATACATAAATTATTGTTGTTCAAATAGTTGCATCCATACATCAACAAATACAGTGATAGTTTAACACATACGTTTTTCCAATACTCATATATGTATTCTTCTTCATTCCATTTGTATCCATTTTATTTTACTTAATACATTTCTTCATTGTTTTTCTCCTATGTGGTCTTTCCATTTGTATCCATTATATTTTACTTAATACATTTCTTCATTGTTTTTCTCCTATGTGGTCTTCAGTGCCCTTGTACTTCCAATTTTTAAACAAAATATCCAAGTTATGGCATATGTGTTAACAACAAACTTGCTTGTACAAGGATTGGAAATGGAGAAGTTATTTGCAGTCATGTTATACAAATTATGGACTTCAAATTAACATTAGAATATTGTTACTCGGTAATCCTATCTGATGGAGGCAGTACATTGTGAAGCTTATTTTCCTCAACACTTGGTCACTATTTCACTTCATCTCAAATAGAAAAAGGGTCCTTGGTTCAACTATAGGACTTCACTTGTAGATCTATCCAAGACAACATGTATGTCTTCACTCTACATTCTTTGCATGGCTCGAGCTTAGTTATAATTTATACAACTATTCTCTTGATTTCCCCTCTATACGTTCCTTTATTTTTCACATGAATTGCACACACCAACCACGTTTTACATTTCCTGCTATGTGACCAATAGTGCAAGTGCTAATTGTATATTGTGTCTACTTTTTTTGCAGGGTTCTAATAGTGCATGAAATCCAAGTACATACTTTAAAAGCAGACATTGTTGGTGCCCCAACATTGATAGAATATGTAAGTTCTTCTACAAAACAACCAATAGAACCTACCAATACACCCACAAAAATTGCACCTATTGCATCTTTGCATTTATCCTTAAAGGAATGGACTCTGAAAGTCATAGTACTTTCAAAAACTTATCTACGCAGATTCACCAATGCCAAGGGACTTGGAAATGTATTTAGCTTTGATGTTATTGATGCAAAAAGTGGTGAAATATGCATTACATGCTTCAACATCCAAGCGACAAACTTCCATCCTTCCATAGATATTGGCAAAGTTTACATCATCTCAAAAGGGTACATCAAGCTTTCAAAAAAGAATTCAATCATTTAAAAAATGATTGGAAAATAAATCTAGATATTACCTCGACCATTGAAGCTTGTTTAGAGGATGATCATTCAACAACAAACCACAACTTTGTGTTCACTCCTATTAATGTGGTACCAACTTTAGTCAACAACTCTATAGTTGATATTATTGGTGTTGTTATCTCCATTAGCCCTTTAGTAACCATCATGAGAAAGAATGGAACAAAGACACATAAGAGAACCCTCTAGCTAAAGGACATGTCAGGGTATAGTATAGAGGTCACATTATGGGGGGTCTTCTATAGTAGACATAATCTAGACCAATATTGTATCTCAAATAACTTTCCAATAATCGCTCTCAAAGCTAGAAAAGTAATTGACTTTAATAGGATATCAATTACTACAACCTTCACATCCCAACTTTACATCAATCATGTTCTCAAATAAGACCAAGATTTGAGAACTTGGTTTGATAACCCTTTAAAAGATCTAGCTTGTTGCTCATTATCTTCACATGGACCTTCAGGAAGGCACCCTTCCATTCAAAAGCACTTGCTTGACATAGAAAATGAGGGAATTGGAAAAGGTCCAAACCCTACATTCATTTTGGTTGAGGAAATTATTGCTTGTTTGAATGCAAACAATTGTTGGTATGTTGCATACCCACTTACATTTAAAGACCGAAAGTGCAAAACAAATCTCACACCCATTGAGGATGGTGTCTGGAATTGCCAAAGGTGCAATCATCATGTTTTTGAGTGTGAATACAAGTACATTTTCCAGTTCAACATTGAAGACGAAACAAGCAAAATCAATGGTACTGCATTCCAAGAAGCCACATAACAACTTGTAGGCATATCTGCTGAGAAGTTATCTGAATATGAATATGAGGGACATACCAAAAAAATCACAAACATATTTGGCAAGTTGTTCTTTAATAGTTACTTGTTCAAACTGGTAATGCATGAAGAAACATTTGCCAAAAAAAAACAAATCAAATGCATTGTGATTTCATGTGATAAAATTGATCACATATCAAAGCCAAAAGAGGACATCTTGATCCCTGAATTGTTGGCTAAATAGTGAACGCAAAGTGTTATGGTTGTTTCTTTC
>JASDQU010305445.1:3421-59432 GCA_032191745.1 Picea mariana
CTTTATCAAGCAATTAAAGAAAACAACTTTTAAGATCAATGGAGTCATTGTTCTATCAAATAATTATAAGAGGCTTAATAGATCCATTATGTCTTATTTTCTTTTTATTCATCAGTCTTATTTTCTTTTTATTCATCTGGATGCAATGGATACGATACTTTTTATGTTTTATTTTCTTTTTATTTCTATAATTGTTTAATAGATTAAAAAGATTATTAGGGATCTTTATAGTTAATATGAGTTAATATGAGGAATCATTGAAATATATATGATCTCTAATAGTTAATATGAGAAATCCATTATATATATATATATATATAATATGTTAATTTCTTTGTAAAATATTGTTTTTTCTTTTGGTGCAACCAACTTAATTGGGGATTATTGGTGATCTTATCACTTTGTTTTACTAGTCTCAATTACAAGAATTAGGTCTCTTTCTTGATCTAACAAATTTGATTTTTCTTTTCCCTTTCTTAGAAGAGTTTTTGTAAAGTGACATTAATGGGATTGAAGTTACCTCCACAGCTATGGACAACATAATGTTTGTCACAATCTGCTAGAGATGGAGTAATAACAATTGGCACGTTGCAAGTGTAGGTGTTGTTGAGGTTTTGTTTGGTTCTTTCCATTGGTTGTCCATCTTTAAATATTTCTACTAAGAGGACTTCATGTTTTTCTGTAATATGCCTAAATATAATGATAAATAATTATTGTAATTAAATCAATGGAAATCTCGCCCATGTGAAAGGTTGCAACTTAGATACTCCGCAACATATAAATAATTGTCCATTTATCAATGTAAATCATGAAATGAATTATAAAATATGATAATTCTTATATCTGTTGCCTTTAATTGGTATCAGAGCCAAGATATTGACAAATTCGTGGATTATAAAAGTACACTCCTAGCCATTATTTCATACTGTTCAATTGTATTATGCACCTTCTTTTCTTATCTACCATCATACGCCATACCAACAGTCACCATTGTACACCATACAAGTAATTGTCGTTGTGTGCCATATCAACAACAACCATTCCTTACAACCATCATACTATCCATACAACATCAATTTTCAAGCTCATCGCCATACATGGCTATTGATAGTATGACCAACAATCATACAAATTAAGTCATTTGCTTGAATAGTATGATCAACCACCATAAAATTAAGTTCGTTCTTATTAAATTAAAAGATATAGAGGTCTTTTTTCTCGTGCAATTAAACTAACTCTCCATGAGGCAGATGAATAATTCAAGGAATACCTTGAGTGCTGCAGAGCCTCCCAATTCAGAAGTAACTAATATAATGAAAAATTTGGAAGCTAAATATAACTCTAAATTTGAAGGGATCAACTCAAATTACAAGCTRCCTAAGGAGGAGATTGAAACATTATAAAATGGAAGTAGGGGAATAAGTAGTCCAAATACCCACACAACATTTTCACATGGTGTTRACCAAAATTTAGTCACCTATATTTTCCCTCTCTTGGATTCATAAAAGCCTTGATATCAAAAGAAGACAATTTTTGAACTTTTATAAGTTCATYCTACAACCCTCARTCTCAGTTTCTCCACACATTTTTCATATCAGRAATCTGTTTTTGTATGCCTAAGTTATTCAAGATATGGTCCAAAGGTTCGATTTTGAAGAATCTCTTTAAATATCATGTTCTTCTCTTMTTTTTTGAATTTTGGCTAAGTATTCTCATCACTTATTTCTCTCACCTTTCATCTCCATCCATTTCAACACTTAATCATTTTTCTCCTTATCTCTTCACCCTCTCCATTCCCATACTTAGCCATATTTCAATCTATGGTGGGGGTGGACACCCACCACACTCCTTCACCCTTACCCCTCACCTTCCTCACCCCTGCTCCTGCTATCTACATTTCTACTCCCTCACTTCCACCATCTACATTTCTCCCCTTCCCCCCTAACTACTCATCTCCTCATCGGGTTCACGGGTTGGCGGACTCATCTCCTTACTTCTCTCACCTTCCCATCCCTGTGAACCCACCATGCTCCTAACTCCGCTGCCTACACTTTACCTTCCCACCTACATCACCCTTATCCCTATGCCACTTACAAATTACCCCCTCCCCCTCTCATCTCCTTACCCTCTCCCTACTTAAACCTTTTTAAAAGTAATATAGCTCACGGGCGGGTGGACATCAGTCATCCCTCACTCCCCAACCCGCCAACCCACCCCTACATCCTACAAAATACCCCCTCGACTTCCGCTACCCACAATTTTCCCTTCACCTACCCTCTTGTGCATCCTCCCATACTTAACTTATTTTCTCAAGTTTCATTACTTTATATTCTGAACCAATAAAATCCTTCCACATGAAAACACACAATTTGTGACACATGGCGGCATATTATTGGTTATATTTGTTATCTAATGAGTTTATGACACGTGGGATATGACTCGACAATGATTCAATGATGACTCAGTGTTGATTCGGCATGAGGTGGACAAAGACGGGATTCCAAAACTATTATTTTATTCAACAATTTTCCAAGGGTCGAATCCTCCAAGCTCCATAATCTTCTTCTCGTGTTTCTTGCTAAGTGTATTAAACACTTAGTATTATATAACATGAATAATATGTTATCCCAATGCAAGTGGGATAGAATTTTGAACCAAAACAAAGAATTTTATGAAGGGGCACGAAATTCATCCAAGGGCTGTGATTTACCCAAGACAATCGATCGACGGTGGTCGAGTGTTAATCTAGCAGAGGCCATAACTTGAGCTCCGGGTGTTAGAATCACGTAAAATTTATACCGTTGGAAAGATATTTTGACGTAGAAGATGATGGTACAGGTTTCAACGGCTGAAAGTTGCTACATTTTCCCTAGAAATTAAAATATCAATCAGATTTAATTTTTAATAGGCCTACGTGACAATTGAACTTTATGAGCTCATATCTTGGAATCCAGGCGAGAGATTTGCGCAAAATTTATATAGTTGGAAAGATAAGATGATGAAGATATCGTCTGAAATGATTTCCATGGATACAAAGTTTATTATCATTCCCAGGAAATCATCCTCTTTTAAAAGGAAATTAATTAAATTTTAAAAATAAAAGTTTAATTAAAACTTTTATTAAAAAATGAGAGGGACCCATTTTCAATATACTTATATTAATGATGTGAATTCATTAATGAAGAATTAATGAGACACTAATTAAAGGTAATGTTTCAATAAGAAACTTGTACGGGAATTTCAAGTGAGGAAGAAAACCCTAACTACTCAAGTAGTTAGAAAATCTCTTCTTAAAAAGAGAAGAGAGACTTCATCAAAGGTCTCAAGAATTAGAATTGTCAGAGGGAAAGGGAAGAAGATCAGAGCAAGAATAAGGCATAGACATGAATGTACAACCAAGCTTCTAATCAAAGGAAAGAAATCTCTATCTTCTCTACTCTTTTTCTTCTTCTACACCATTTCTCATAGTTTTATGATTGAATCTATGAGTTGGGCACAAGGCTGAGTTCTTGAGTGTTTTTCTTGTATTCTTCTACAGACTTTTCTTGTATGGAGTATTTACAGCCATATACATGAGGGTCAAAGCTTTTGTAATGAAGAACATTTTTCATGAATAAACTCCACAAAGAATTGCTTCGAGGTTGATCTTGACTGTATTTTGTAACTTTGAGTTTTAAGTATGAGATATTTGAGGTTGACCTATCAAATTATCTTTTGATATTGATAGCAGTACTCTTTTAAAATTATTTGAGATGATCAAATCATTCTCTCCTATTTCCTGTGAAGAAGATATGGATGCATTTATATATGATTAAGAATATTGTGTGTGATGCTGATCACAATTTAATTCTGATGTTGAATCCCTCCTTCAATCTTTTATTATTGTAAAAAGGCTTTTTGTTGCACATAAAGATTGTACTCGGGTTATTGAACAACCATTTTATTTCATAATCTCAAGCAATAAATATTTAGGGTTTCCTAGCATTCTCCTAATCCAAGATATTCAAGATATATCGTTTCTCTTTAAAAATGCAAGATGATTCATATCCTCGTGAGGTTGTTGTTTCGTTCGTGACAGATTTAAGCATAAACAATACCCCATATTATTCCCCCTAGATACACTACAATTTCCTTTATTTCCCCTTTAAAAGTACATGGAGACTTTGCTTTTGGACACGAGATTGTCACATGTCAGTGATTAAAACTAAGTCTGCTTCAAATGTTCTGTGTTTGTAGCCCAGAAGTTGTGTCCAACCATTATCTCTACTTTCCAAATCAAATTGGTGAAGAACACATTTGCTTAAATCAAATATTACATTAAGTCATTGCAGAATAAGTTAGTGCACCAACTAGGTTAACCTAAAAAATGGCCTATATTTTACTCATCTAGCCAATGGGCTATAAAAATGTAAGTCTCCATAATATGTCCATGGTTAACTTATGCTATCTTCCATCTCGTTGGCTCACCTCTCTTCACTTTGGTTTTAGTGAGTTGTATCCGAGATGCTATCACCAAATGACTATATTGGTAAGATATACATTCATGAACTTGAATCTTTTTAGATAATATAATCACCCTATTTTTCACTTTTTCAAAAAAGTGACCCATCACAATTATGTCTCCAATATGGTATGTGTAATATCCATCTTGATACGATCACACCAACTTGCATTTTTTTTGCATGTATCACATCAAATAGTAGGCCACATTCTCTTCATTGTCCCATAGTGCAATGGAAAAACATACATCACTTGCAACTACAATTAAAAATGTTAATCGATAAACATTTGTTCAATTTTGAACATTTGAATGTTAAGTTGAAAATTCTAAATAAAAACATCGTTAATCTATAATGATCCCATTAATGAAGTCACATACCTTCCCTGGCAACATAAAAAACCAGATTAGAATCCAATGAAGACCTCTTCAATGTCCATCTCTTGCCAAGTCAAAATTGGATGTGCCCTCTTTGGATTAAGAGGGACATATTTCCATTGTTTCACATATCCAGAATTTTCACATTGAACATGTTTACATCCCTATACATTAATTCAAAACACACACAAGCATGCATACTTTCTCATCTCAATAGCAAAGATGTCACCCACATCTTTACTGTGAACATAGTGCAATTCCCTTGTGTTAGGTATAGTTTCACATACCAAGGCATGGATCTATTCACATATTCAAGTGTAACATTCGAAAAGAAGCTACACCATATTAGATATCAAATATAAATTTTCTACTAAGCATGTGTTTCTGAAGTATATTGAAAATTTGAGCTTTAGTTTTCACATAGTAGTCTTCTATCCATACATTGACCTCGATTATTTGTGACCTTCATGGCCTAAATGCAATTTGCACTAGTCAACTACTTTAACAAATTATTTGAGTTAGACTACATCATGATTCATTTGGTGCCTCTTGAGTGTTCATTTCACACAAGCACTCATGCGATCGTGTTCACCCTTTCCATGTCCCATTTAAGAAAACCTCAAAGTATGTTGAGCTCCTATCTCTTTGTGAATCCAATTCAACCAACAAAACGTGTGTGCCAATTTGAACTACTTTGCACACCCATTAGACCAAATATAGTGCTTTGTAAACGTTATCCTGTTCTTTCTGAATGATTCATAGATCAACTCAAAGCAATGGTCAACAAACAACATTTCATGCTCACAATCATCACTAATGTAAACACGGTACTTCTTAATCACATCACATGATTCTATAGTGCTATCCCTACCATCAATTCTCAATTGCGCATGTCTATACAATACATACACAAATATAGACACCTACACATATAAGCATCCATCAATATCACTTTAATTTTAATGCACAATACCATAGAAAAAAAAATAGATGTGGAAAATACACATAAAATACATAAAACAACTAATACCTAGTTAGAATGTAGTACTCACTATGTATCTTTCTCTAGGGAGAAAATGTGTAATTCTTGACAAAGTATACCACTGATAAGAGTGTGCCTGGTTTGAATACCTTGAGAGACTATCTAAATTAGGAATTTTGTCATCTGGACCTAATGAGTGTTTATAAATCTGATTTTGAAACTTCTCCATAAATTTTGAAATAGGGAAATCATCCTCAACCAAGTCATTCCTCTTTGAGGCCACACCCAAAGAAGATGATAGATTCATAGTAACATACTTGTATCTCCTCCATGCGACTGTAATATCTAACAATCTAGGGTGGGCGAGACCCATAGGAAAGTTCTAGTGGAATAGTGTTAGATTACCACATTAAGGGTATCTTCTTCCACCTACACATGTTTTAACTAAAAACCACATCTTCGAGATTCCTTTTGCATAATATCGTTGAAATAAAATTGCGCATTATGAGAGGAGGGCCACCTTACCAATTTGTTTTGAATAAATCTACTAATGTGTCATAATAGAGATAGAATTCAACATGGTATTGACAATAACAAGTGTTGAGTGAATGCATGAAGATAAGTGACACCTTTTAGTGAAACGTGGCGATGAAAATTTGACTTTTTACATAATCTTTTTAAATTGAAGGCCTCAAAATTTATCTACGCCTTGTGAATTTTGATGTGAAATAAAAAAAAATTGTAGGAAATTGTGTTGTCTTTCTAACAATATTCTTTCAAGAAATATTAATGTCATTTAATGTGTCAAATTTGTATTTAATTAAATGCTTGTCCATGCAAATTTTTGGAAAAGTTAACAAATGACTTTCGTTCCTGTCAACTAATTCAATGTTCAATGTATAATTTTCAAAACCAAAATATACAAACATGATCTACATATAACATAGTAAATTTTACTATTTATTGGAAAATATATTATTATTATTATTATTATTAATTTTCGAAGCTGACCAATTAATATTTGACTCGCATTTTATACACCTTTGTGTTCATGTCAAATTTTTTCCTATTGTTTACTTTGAAAAAAAAATGCCCTTTTGAAGGGGAAACATTCATGGGGATCCCACATATTTTTTATAATTTTTTAGTTGTGTATTTTTTATATTTTTTTATAATTTTTCTCCAAGCTCCTTTGGAATTGTGGAACCTTTTTTTTTAGTATAAGTTTTAAAAGAAAATAAATTAAAAATATAATTTGAAATTGAAAGTGTGAAAATAATACACCATTGGATAGATGATTCATCGAAGGATCCAATGGCACCAACTATACCACCTAATATGAAAGAGATGAACGGGTTTCACCCCTTGGAAGTTGTAGTTGTAGAAAATATTACAGTGAGGGAGTTGTATTTCAAAATTTTAAATCCTTGATCGAGTAATTTAGCTCAATAAATGGTTATTATAAAGCTCGATCGAGTGCCTAACAAGGATTTCAGAATACTTTGATCAAGGGTTAGTTAAACCCTTGTTTGAATTCTTTGCAGGTTAAGAAAAATAACTTGATCAAGGTTCATGTGTGTTGTTGTTGCAAACAGAAACAATGCCTCATAGCCCATATTCAATTATTTCTTAAAAAAAGGGGCCTCAATTGATTTATAGAGCTTTATCGAGGTCTTAACTCTTGCTCGACCTCTATAACTCGATCGAGGGTTTTCTCAACCCATACAAGCACTTCGATCAAGGTTTTGATATGTCCATAAATAACTCTCGTTTGAGAGATATTTAAGCACTCGATTGAGATATCAATACCTCGATCGAGTGTTTTAAATTAGTTGGAAAAATGGTTAGAAAATATATTATTTCACCCTTTTTCTTACCAAAAAGTGTTACCCAAATTCATGGACTCACCTTGTTGCAAATTGTGTTGGCTTGTTACCCCCCAAGCTTTGGGAAACTAAGGAGATGATCTCTCGAGGTCCATAGGTTGAAGACATGGAGTGTCGAGATTTAGATGACTAGTTGAGCCCACATTGAGAATACATAGCCCCTCCTATCCACTGTTAGGTAGCGAAATCATAAACATAGCATAAACAAGCAATAAATCAAAGACAACAATCACACAATTTAACACGTTGATTTACATGGAAACCCAATAGGTGAAAAAACCACGGGGCAGTGATAATCAATATTCTTATTATTCAAGGGAGAATTACAATAACCAACACATGAATACAACCATCCTCTCCTCACATACACACTACACTCCACTATATTGCGTCTCCACACCTCTACGGGTATGCTAGTTATATAGGATCTGATAGATAGTTAGACGAACTGATTACAACCTGATCCACTAGTTACATAACATGTTCACTAAAGAGTGCATGCATGTACATTCTAAATTTAGATGATGTGCATGCTACCACATGGGAAATTAGTTGGAACATTTTCAACAATCCCCACCTTGACAACAATCTACCTGATATATCATGCCCGAATTAATTCATCACCTTTTCTGCAAGCCAAGAGAAGCCAAACACCATCGTAGCTTCTCTGACAAAATTGGTTTCATAAACATGTCTGCAGAATTCACTTTTGTATGGACCTTTTACAGAGCCACTCCCCCTTCATCAACAACCTATCTTACAAAATGGTATTTAATAGAAATATTCTTTGTCTTATTGTGATAAGCATGATTTCTAGCCAAATGAATAGCATTTTGACCATCGCATAATAATTTCACCTTGTCCTACACCCGTCCAAACACACCCAAAAAACCTTTTAACCTAATTGCCTCCTTGCATGCATGTGCAGCATCCATATATTCTGCCTCAATAATGGATAAATAAATTATGTTTTGAATCTTTGACATCCAACTAACAGGTCCTCCTGCAACAATAAAGACATATCCTGAAGTGGATCTCCTTTTGTCGAAGTCACCTACAAAATATGAATCAACATAACTGTAAATTGAATCAATGGAACCATCATAGGTAATAGAATAATCACTTGTGCCTCTATGATACCAAAGCATCCCTTTCATTGCTGCCCAATTCTCTTTACTTGGATTTTCCATGTATCTACTAACAACACCAATTGCATGTGAAATATTTGGTCTAGTACTCACCATCACATACATCAAAATTCCTACTGCATTTGCATATGGTACACGATGCATAACCCTTTTCTTCATCATTACTAGGACATGAACCTGAAGAAAGATTGAAATGGGAAGCTAAAGGGATCTGTACGGGTTTCACATTATTCATTCTGAATCTCATAAGTATTTTCTCCACATACTTCTATTGTGATAACCACAACTTACCATTTTTCCTATCTATGTGTATCTCCATGCCCAAGATTTGTTTTTTTCCTCCTAGATCCTTCATATCAAACACCCTAGCCAACTGAGCCTTTAACCTGTTGATTTCTACCATGATTTTTCTTTCCACAAGCATATCATCAACATATAACACAAAAATAATGAATATCCCATTTTCCAACTTTTAAAAGTAAACACAGTGATCATATTCACTTCTTGTAAAATTTAGGCTCACAATGAAGGAATCAAACTTCTTGTACAATTTCCTGGGAGGCTTCCCCAAGCCATACAATGAATTCTTGAGTTTGAAAACAAACCTCTTATTGTGATCCTAAACAAACCCTTCTGGTTGTTCCACACACACACACACACACACATATATATATCATCATCCAAATATCCTTGTAGAAATGATGTTTTAACATCTAGCTTCTCTAACTCAAGATCAAGTAAAGCAACTAGTGCTAACACAACACGAATTGAAACAAGCTTCACAACTGGTGAAAATATTTCATGAAAATCAATACCTTCCTTTTGAGAATACCCCTTTTCTACCAGTATTTCTTTATACCTTTCAAATTTATCATCAACACCCTTTTTCAATTTGTAGACCCACTTGCAACTGACAACCTTCCTATGCTTTGGAAGTTATACCAAGTCCGATGTTTTATTCCTCTCCAAGGCATCTGTTTCTTCTTTCATAGATTCTTTCCATTTAGCACTTTCAAATACTTTAATTTCTCCATGATAATAACTAGGTTCTCCATCAATAGAAACCAAAGCCACATATGAAACATAATCATCATACCTTGTAGGATGATTCTTGACCTGTGTATATCTCCTTAGAGATGGTTGAGGCATATCCTCAGTTTCCTGGATATTTTTTGCATCTTCATCTTCTTCTTCTGGAACTTCTTCATGCTCCTCCATTTATGAAAATGGTTGAGTCTCCAACATAATTTTTTGAACTTGAGGTACCTATTCTTGTCTCACTTCAACATCTACTAGTTCTGATTTTAAGGGTGAGGATTCATCAAATACTACATCTCTGCTTATGATGAGTTTGTGGCCAGTAGGATCCCACAATATGTACCCCTTAACTCCATCACCATAACCAACAAAGACACATCTCCTTGATCTAGGATCTAACTTAGAACACTGATCTTTATAAATAAGAGCATAAGCATCACAACCAAATATTCTCAGATTTGAATAATCACATGAATGACCTGTCCATACCTCTTCTAGAATATTATATTTTATTGTAGTTTATGGTGACCGATTTATTAGATGGCATGCTGTAAAAACTACTTCTGCCCACAATTCCTATTGTAACTTGGAATTACTGAGAATTCTCCTTTCTCTCTCTAGAAGAGTCATATTCATGCATTCAACAACACCATTTTGCTGAGGAGTATAAACCGTGGTCTTATGTATTTTGATCCCAACTTCCTGGCAATATTTTTCAAACTCCACAGATGTGAACTCACCTCCATTATCTGTTCTTAAACACTTGATTGACCTGTCAATGCTCTTTTCAACCAAAGCTCTGAATTTCTTAAAAGAATTAAATACATCAACTTTTATTTTAAGTAAATAGACCCAAACCTTTCTGGAGTAATCATCTTACATGTCACAAAATATGAAGATCCTCCAAAAGAAACCGTAGGGGAAGGTCCCAAAACATTTGAATGAATTTAATCAAGGATACCTTTGCTTATATGTCTTCATGTTTTAAACTTCTACCTACATTGTTTTCCAAAAACACAATACTTGCAGAAATTCAAATTCAGAAACTTTAAACTTGGAAGTGACTTATGATCAACCGGTACCTTAAGCCCTTTCTTGCTCATATGAACCAAACGTTGATGCCATAAACGAACAGAGTCACTTGCACCTTTAGATGCTACCACTTCTTGATTTACTCCAGTTCTTCCTTCAAGCTGATAAATTTTCTCGATCCTCTTTTCCATCATGACTACTAATATGCCTTTGGACACCTTCAGTACTCCACCTTGAGTTGTACACTTGTAACCAACAGAATCTAGAACTCCCAAATATATCAAATTCTTTCTAACTTTGAGTGCATGCCACATCTATTAATGTTCTTATAGAACCATCATGCATTTTAATCCGGACGCTACCAACCCAACAATGTTACAAAAAAAGTCATTCCCATAAAAATAACACCATCATCAATAGATTGGTAAGTTGAGAACCAATTTCTATGAAGACACATGTGGCTAGATGCACCAGAATCTAAAAACCAATGTTGATGTTGATGTGAAACATCACAAGTAGACAATACCACATCAACCATACCTAAACTTGAACCTGAACTTGTTTCAGCTAAATTAGATTCCTTTGCTTCCTTTGTGGAGTCCTCTTTGGATGCATTTTATCTTTTCCAACAGTCCTTCTTTAGATGCCCTGATTTTCTATAGAACCAACATTTCTTCTTACTCATCTTTCCTTTTGAATTAGAACTTGATGTACCTCTTTGAACTTTCCCTCTTTATGTAGATCGACCCCTGACCATCATTGCTTCTGTTGTTGAGATTTCTTTACTAGATCTTCTCCTCATTTCCACAAACAATAGATCTCCCACAACAATATCATAATCAATGGTATATGTTGTGATAAAACACATAGATGTGACCATATGATCCAAAGACTCGGGAAAAAAACATTGTAGTGTAACTTCCTTGTCCTCATCTTCATACTTTACTTCCGTACTAGATAATTGACAAATCAGAGTATTGAAAACATTTAAATGATAAAAAAAATTGTACCCTCTTTCATCTGTAAGTTGTACAACTGCCTCTTCAATAAGATTTTATTCGTCAAGGACTTTGTCATATACAAAATCTCCAGTATGTTTCATAAACCTGTTGTTGTCTCCTCTCCAACAATGTTAAACAACAATTCATATTCCAGACACAAACATATGGTACTGAGGGCTCTTGCATCCATATCTTCCCAGTTCTCGTCTGTCATGTTTGTTGGTTTCTTTTTCTTTCTCGCCAACAAATTTTTCAATCCTTGTTGCACAAGAAAATCCCACATC
Source organism: Picea mariana (assembly GCA_032191745.1). NCBI lineage: Eukaryota > Viridiplantae > Streptophyta > Pinopsida > Pinales > Pinaceae > Picea > Picea mariana. Next base: position 15,669 of record JASDQU010305445.1, read on the forward strand.
TTGAGCTTCCATAGCTAAAATTTATTCTTTCTGATGAATTTCTCCACCTCAAACTTAGAACTTTGCACTTTCACCATTAGTAGAAAACCTCCCAAAAACCCACAACTTATAATAAACCAAGATTTTTAATATAGAGGAATAAACTTATATTTCAAAGTGGGACCAAAGAGGTTGAACCTAAAAAGTTTTAATCCAAAAAAAAATATTTAAAATATATCTTAAAACCTTTTAGGACATTCACCTTTTTAAACAAATAAACATCCCCCTCTTAAAAAGTAATAAAAAACGGTACTTTATAACTCCACCCATTTTTTATAGCGATTCTTTATGTCATATATTTGATATTTGATAATAAACGATCCTTCATACCTCATGTTTAATATGCAACCAAAAGGTCATTTGCATACCTCTTTCCACAGGTATCACTTATTTGAAAATCGTTAGCAATGATGATCACAGGTTATCGCTTCTCTCGCAATGAATCTATTCCAGCACGCAACACACAGAACTCTGTGCATAGATTAAGTAGAAACTCTCCCTTTGAACTCTCTCTCATTCATGCAAATGATTCCTCCTACAGTCATAGCTTTGTCACACTTACAGTGCATTAGGCAAGCTGCCTCACCAGAACAACATAGCACACTCTCACCCTCTTTCATAGAAATCACCCTACAGATCCCGCTCACTCATGCAATGGATTCCTTAACTTATGCTATGATACCACTTGTTAGGAAGCGGAAGCATCAACAAAGCATAAACAAACAATAAACAGAGAACAACAATCACACAATTTAACATAGTGATTTACGTGGAAACCCAATACGGGAAAAAACCACAGGGCAATGATAATCAATATTCTTATTATTCAAGGGAGAATTACAATATCCAACACATGCATACAAACATCCTCATCTCACATACACACTGCACTCCATTGTATTGCGTCTCCACACCTCTACGGGTATGCTAGTTATATAGGATCTGATAGACAGTTAGATGAAATTATTACAACCCGATCCACTAGTTACACAACTTGTTCACTGAAGAGTGCATGCATGCACATTCTAAATTTAGCTGATGTGAATTCTATCTCATGGGAAATTAGTGGGAACTTTCTCAACCTTCACCACACATCACCATTCATTTTCAACAACATAACAACGTTTACCACACCAGCTTGTCCCAAAAATGACATCAGGTATTGCTTCATGAGGTAACAAGTCCAGTCTCATGGTAAGTGTCACTTTAATAATTGAAGCATTTGAGCATGTTGAAAATATTCCTTTCTTGATTATGAAAACATTTTCTTTGAAATTATGCCTTTTGCCTCATTTCACCTTGGTGGTTGACATGGTGTCCTAGTAAGTGGTTCACCCTCAGGAAAAGGGTTTCTATTGGGGGGTCTCCTTGAAGGGTCAGCATACCATTCCCACATATATTGACCATTTTCTACGCCTATTCCCTTTTGTTTCCTCATGTTTTGGGTTTTTGGGCTCATTGAACTAAAGAAGGGCTTGTATCTCATTTCATGGGAAGAAGGGGCTGACGGCCTAGAGGTGTTGTAACTGGAAAGAGTTAAAATCCATAAAGTATCCTTCTAGATGTTCACCCTAAGGTCCTTAGAGTAGTGAAACGCTTCTCCATAAAGAATGAAGGATCTTTTAAAAAAGAAAACAAATAATTAATAAATGTCCTGCTTGATGGGGGAATGCATTTATGGTGTCTTTTAATTTCCAGTGCATATGGAACTGAATGTATTCTAACTTCAAGTGGAATTATGGTGCTCCTTTTCTTTTCTTGCACATAACACTCAATATTCATACCATAATAAATTAATGGAAAAGAAAGGGTTCGGAAAAATGTTGCATTTCAAATGAAGGATGCATCACACCCTCCACAAAGGCACCCATGGATGAGACAATATGGGCCTTTGATATGTCAAGAACCTCATGCCTAAAAGGTCTCACCCTATCCATATCATATTCACTACATGTCCTAGAGATGGTCTTCTTAGCAAACACTCCTTGACTTGGGGATTGGTCTACCCAATAGGGCACCATGAAAACCCTCCCATACTTAAATTTGACAAATTTAATAAGGTATTTGAACATTTGTTTAGTTTGAAAAGGGGATATTTAATGCACATGTTTGGTTAGTTCTTTTATTAAATGTGGCTTACTTGGCATGATATATGTGACTTGTGAACCCTTGGAGGGTGTACTTGTTTGTCTTTGTAGGACCTTGCCTAGTGAAATCTATCCATGGAGGAATTGTTCCATTTGAACTTCATGGGGGGTTGAGAACCCCTAGGACGAACGCCATATCCCATAGGATGGGAAGAGGACCCCAAAGCTCTTGTGCACATGAGATGATGAATGTTTCCTTTGGAGGAAATTTGACAATACTAGAAAATGACATCATATCCGTTTACACTTGGACGCTGGCCTTTGGAGGCCTAGGACGTCACCTCCTAAGCCCTTGACATCATGTGGAGGCTAGGATTTTGGGGGGATTGATGATGCCATAGGTATTGTGATGTGGTTTTAAGGAAGGAGATGCATGGCATGACACTCTAACACATGAGAGCTTGACATGTGGCTTTTGGAGGCCCAACGATATGCTTCTTGAGGCTCTGTTGGCATAGGGGGAGACCCAGGGTTCAACGCTTCAACAATGCACCAAAAAAACCCTAACTACCGACCCTTTTGGCAACACCTGCGAAGCAAGAGAAGTCTCAACCGAGGTAGAGGCAGGGGGGTTACAGAACTCAGGTGTCTGTAACCAAGCTAGGACACAGATCTGTGATTATAACACTTCTATAGAGAACTAGGAACAACATGCATCAACCCATTAGTCTTATTCACATCGCAGATCAAACCCTAAGTACAGATCGATGCAGTAAAAATGAAAACATACACATCGCACTTAGCATCATAAGTTATATCTATCACATTCAACATAAACAAATCACTAAGCATTCATAGATCTATCTAACATACATAATAATAAAAGCACTAAGTAGATAAATGGAAAACACAACACAGCACAAAGAAAACCATCAACACAAGATATATGTGGTTCACCCCAGTATAGGCTACATCCACCAACTTCTTGTTCTTCTTTATTAGTCTTCACGCTCTTACATTCATTTGCTCCTGTGCACTAAGCCACAGAGCCAAACTTCGCAGAGGACAGGAGATTTGCGCACTGAGCACCAGATCCTCCTTCCCAAAATTATGTCAAGGCATAGAGACAACTCTTCTAACAAGCACAGAGCCTTACATACATGTTTTGTTGCACAAAGCACCCAAAACTATTTTCACTTAGCCAACAACCACACTTCACTACATTACATTCTTACTTATTTATACTTTTTGATTCCCTTACAAAAAGGCCTAATCATGGGTAAACCTATGTGTCGACATCCCATAAACCCTAATACAAAAACGCTAATGAACCCCTTGTTGGGTCAACAAATCAAGTGAGATCCCACGATCTTAGCTCCACTTGGGCTCTCCATCTTTGACCAGCTTGTGAAAGTCCAAAAGGTGGTCAAACTTGACCAATGTTTCCTCAAAAATCGTTCGAGGGCCAACAAGCCCCCAACACTCACCTATGACTCATCCCGAGTCACTTAGGTCTAGGAAACGCTACTTTGAAGGCCTCGAGCTTAGCTCGAGCTGCCTCAACTTGTTGCTTCTCCTGAGCCTCCTGCTTAGCGATCGCCTGGATTATCTGCACTGTAACAGGCCCTTCCAGGCACTCTTCAACTGATGCAACCACTTGGTCTAGTTGCGAGGCTTGTCCTTCAATCCATTCAAATACTTTGCAGGCTTCATCCTGCATTCGTTGCAATTTCTGCGTGACTTCCATTACTCTGCCCTGGATGGTAGTAATATATTGCTAGATTGTGCGTTTTTCTTGTGATATTTTCATTCTCTCTACCGTAGTGAGTAGCTTCATCTGCACATGTACTGACAGTGTTTGCTGCTTCACCTCCTGTAGTTGTGCTTCTAGTTTCCTCAGCTCCTTCCTACTGCACTCTTAGCGACTTCCTCGCTATGGTCGCGCACCTTCTGCGAAGCGCTTGCAACTGCTTGGATCTCCAACTTCGTTATCCTTACTTGAAGATACTGGATGACCTCAACGAGATTCACTACTTGAATCTCAATCAATTATTGTTCCTCCTGTGCCAAGCCTGACACAAAGAAAAGTGTTGTATTCACCGCTTCTTTGACCATAGTCTGCTCTGCGAGCAGCTGGTCCTTTTCTCTCTGTATATTTACTTTGTCCTCCTCGAGCATCACCCAAAAATCATCTTTCTCATTCTCGTAGGTGGTTATGCAGTACCGCACAACTCGTAGTTGTTATAGGAATTTCTCTTTCTCTTGCTTCAAGGATTCTGTAGCCTTCTCCTTTTATTCTTGGATTTTCTGAAGTCGAGCCTCTTTCGCATCTGCAATTCTTATTAATTGGGCGCGATCATCCCCCAATTCTGCAACTTGTGACGAAGAAGGCATAGTAGGTACTGCATGGATAGATAGAATAGTTTGCTGCATTTTCTTCAGTTCCTTCTCGATTCTCTCATGAAACTCCTCCTACATTGTGCCATATCTCTGCAAGAGATCTTTAGACGCATCCTCTATGGCTCCGTGGACCAAGCTAATGTCATCCTCCATGAGTGTGGCCTCCATCTGGGGCTTACTATCGCATGTCTTCTTTCTTTCTGAAGGTTTCTGCGAAGAAACCTTCCTCTTCTTCGGTGTTTCTGTCTTGGTAGGGGGATCCTTCAGTTGTGTAGCTTTGCCTTCACCTTGTTTTTCTCCTTCACCCCCTCCTCCTTCTCCATTTACTTCATCTCCTCCTCCTGGTGAGCCAGATCCATTTTCTTCTGAGGCGTTGTCCTCCTCATCAGTCTCTATATTATGAAATTACTCCTTTTTCTTATTCTTCTTCTTCACACTGGACTGTCCTGCATGCTCGAACCGGGTGACCAAGGGGGCTTCCTATAATGTCAGCATCAGAGAGTTCGGCATCAGCGACAAGTGTCTAAAATTCCTCCGACCATTCCTTCGTGATTTTCTCCATGTATTCATTTTTCATCTTGTAATATGATTGTAACTCCTTCTTGCTTTCATCTCAGCACACATTGATATAGATAAAATCTGGATCTACATGGAACTTAGCTAGTGATATGTACTCTATGGAAACCTCTAGTTGTTGATAGTAGGCATGGAACACAGTGTTCAACTACCATTTCTTTGACATGTTGCTCGTATACCATAATGTAGAAAATCTATCTGCCAATGGCTCCGATGGTTCAATTTCTGGAAGTTTTCTCCCTCAGGAATTTGCCAAGCGAAAAATACAATCAACACGAGTAGCGAGCTGAAGTGGAACTCGAATCCATGATCCTACACTTCGTGACAGTCTTTCTCAAGCTCGTTGATGAGGTTACTCGCCCAATTCATCTGCATTCCCTCCATGCATTTTCCTAGGAGGTCCACCATGAACTCGGTGACCTATGTGGGGCGGTTCTTTCTGACGATCTTGCCAGCTATGAGTTGGAAAGCGAGGCACACTGTGCCATCTTGTATAGAGGCTACCTTGTAGCCTCACTTTCCATTTTCAACTTCGTCGTATGCCTCCTTTATGCACTGTGGCAGGGAGCGGTTCAAGCCCTTCCCTGGGTAGAACTGTTGAGGGTTAGGTCCATGCATGCTCAATCTTGTAATCAAGTGGATCAACGTCGGATCCACAGTAATCCGCCTATCATGCTACATGTATCCACCATGATAGCATGACAAGAGGAGTTTAACACAAGAGTTAACCTCTTGATGTCGGCCTAAATGAGGAATCTTCATCACGTTAAGTATAGTGGACTGTGCCAGCTCCTTAATCCATGGTTGGGAGACTATGAGAGGCTTCTTCCTAGTGGTCTTTGTCAAATATTATTGGGGTGCAAGCATGTGATAGTTATTTCTATATACAAGGTTAAAGTCATTGTTATTTAGTGATGGGATCTGTCCCAACTGGCTTCCAACTATGTGTATTCCCTTTGGAATGTATGTGGTGATCAAAGTGTACTCGAAGTCCCATGGGATGATGTCACGGTTAACCGCACCAGCTAAAGGTGGGATATAATCTATTAAGATCGATGGGATCTACTTCACATTAGCCAGATCATCGTGATGATTACTTCGCTTCTTAGTCGCGGGGTTAGCACGACTAGAGCGTCATGCAGTCGAAGGGGAAGCCTGTAGTCCCCTGGTCGAAAATGCCTGAATACCTTCAAACATAGATCTGTCAGCCACAAACTTCTTAAGAACCTCTTCGACGAACTCCTCTAACTCAGTCTATTCACCCGACATTCTCACTTTTAAACGGACAGGTTGGGGTAGGTGAACGGATATGTGGAGTAAACAATGGATGGCAAGTTCTGATAACATAACTCGATACACAATCACTTCTCTTCTTGTCTTAGATAATCATGGGTGGAAAAAAGTGGTCCCGGCGCAGCGTCCGATGGGTTAAATAAGCGAGTTTTGTAACAGATTCTTCCAATGGGTGGGAATGCTTCCATCAATGTGAATCTGTCCATTATGGTGTGGTCTCAACATCCAATGATGGTCTGTCTGCCCATAAATGCATTTTCTATCTTTTCTGGAGCGTCGTTATAATGGTCGGGGCGCCTCCAATGGTCATATAGCTTCGCCAGGGTGAAGTCCCATTCTCCGCGGTTCTGCTGTTCCAGTGAGGTTCAAATCCTACAAACCTACCTCCTACGAAGTCTTCCATTTGTTCTATGTAACTTCCTGTAGTTTTTCCTACTTGTATTTCTTCTTACTGAGATTCCTTTCCTTCTTTCCTATGATTTGAGTCTCTCTAACTGTTTTTGGATTTCTCTTTCCATTCTTATTCTTATCTTCTCCTAACATAGTGACTTCACATTGCTGATGTATTCTCAAAGGGTTCGAAGTTAATATCTCTTCTCTCATTAATTCCAGGATGGGTATTCTTCTTTCTTGCATAGATAGGTCCTTCAAACCTTCTTGTGTTCCTTCAACCTCGATAACTAATTCTCTTTCCTTTTGTTGCTTCGACTTAACTTCTCATTCTTTTATTAGTCGATCTATTTTTCTAGCTATGAAATCCCTTATTTCTTGCTTTTTCTTTTTTGTAGCTTCTTCCTTTGCTTTCCTTCTGATCTGATCTTTCTCAATCCATGTTTTTCCTAATAAAAGTGGGAAAGGGGCATTGTTCTCAATCAACTTAATGATTTAAAATTCTTCTTCAGCCGATGTTCCATGAACAATAATAGGTACATTAGTAACTCTTCCACATAGGGTTATCATCTTTCCCTTGAACAAGCCTATCCTTCCCAATGAAGGTACCATAGTAGGCTTTCCCAAAATATCCCAAGTTTCTTTTGTCATAATATTCAATTGTGTTTCCTCATTGAAGACACAGACTATGTCGAAGTCTCCTATTCTTGTACTTATGCACTGTCTTAGCTTCAAGATCTTGGTAAACTAACATCTTTGTGATCATTCATCGTTTCTTTCAACTGTAATAGCATAGTCCGAGATTTCCCTGATTCTTTTTCTCTATGATTCTCTAACATGCTCTTAGTCTCTTGACTTCCTTCGTACTTTTCTTGTCTCATGTTCATCCTTTCAACTTTAGCAATCATCCTTGGACAATCCTCAACTTCATGACCAACAATTTTACAACAAAGACAAATAGGGCCTACACTAGGGCATTCCTTAGCAAGATGTCTCAGTCTTCTACAGTTATAACATAAGGAAATCCTCTCTTTCTTTTAAACGTTCCCCAACCTTTCCTATATTACGCACTAGGATCACAGTGTTGGACCTGCAATCTGCAAAAATTCTTTCTAGGTTCTTGCATCCACTTATTAGTCCAAAAGTTATTTCTATGCATAGGAATAACATATCTTTCTTCAATTCTATCAAATTTATTCAGATCAACTCTTTCTTTCAACTGTGCCTTAGCCTTCAGACTAAGAGAAAATATATTAAACATACCTAGGTTCATGCTTTCGAAAACAAAATTCACTTATCTTACTCTTATCAAAGCACAAAGCTTTACCTCTTTTAAGATCTTACCTATTTTCTTCAGATCATATTTCTCTTTTAGCATGAAGCTTTGCAGGATGAGTAGAATACTGCGCACTAAAGTAGCAGATCTACGCACATAGATTCTCTTTTACTTCAGTTCCCAGCAATCACAGTTTTAGGTCCCGACAACGGAACCATTTGTTGGCATAGGGGCAGACCCAGGGTTCAACGCTTCAACAACACACCAACAAAAACCTAACTACCGGCCCTTTCGACAACACCTACGAAGCATACAAAGTCTCACCCAAGGTAGAGGCAGGGGGGGTTACATGACTCAATTGTCTGTAACCAAGATGGGACACATATCTATGATTATAACACTTCTATATAGAACTAGGAACAACATGCATCAACCCATTAGTCTTATTCACATCACAGATCAAACCCTAAGTACAGATTGAAGCAGTAACAATGACAACATACACATCACACTTTGCATCATAAGTTAGATCTAGCACATTCAAAATAAACAAAGCACTAAGCATTCATAGATCTATCTAACATACATAATAAAAAAATCACTAAGAAAATAAAGGGAAAACACAACATAGCACAAAGCAAACCATCAACACAAGATATACATGGTTCACCCCAGTATGGGGCTACGTCCACCAAATTCTTCTTCTTCTTTATTAGTCTTCAAGCTCTTACATTCATCTTCTCCTGTGCACTAAGCCACAAAGCCAAACTTTTCAGAGGACATGAGATCTGTGCACTGAGCACCAAATCCTCCTTCCCAAAATTAGGTCAAGGCACAAAGACAACTCCTCTAACAAGCACAGAGCCTTACATACATGTTTTGTTGCACAAAATGCTCAAAACTACTTGCACTTAGCCAACAACCACACTTCACTACATTACATTCTTACTAATTTATACTTTTGCATTCCCTTACAAAAAGGCCTAATCATGGGTAAACCCATGGGCCGACATCCCATAAACCCTAATACAAAAACCCTAATGAACCCCTTGCTGGGTCCAAAAATCAAGTGAGATCCCATGATCTCAGCTCCGCCTGGGCACTCCATCTTTGACTAGCTTGTCGAAGTCCAAAAGGTGGTCAAACCTGACCAATGTTTCCTCAAAACTTGGTCGAGGGCCAACAGGCTCAATGTCTCACTTCCAAGCCTCACGTCACCCTTCTAGGGCATGACATCACCCTTTTTAGGGTTTATCTTATGTAATTTTTATATTTCTAAGTTGTAAAGGCAAAAAAAAGGGGGTCAACCCTCTTTTAATTTTTTGTTGACATTTTAATGTGGACAAATTGGTTTAGATAGCATCATATAAATAAAGGTCACCTCATTTTCATTTTGACATAACATCACTTGAGAATTACATAACTCTTGGAATGAAATTTTGGCACGTCTTAGGAAATTCTACAATTTTGTGTGTTTCTTCTTGATTTCAAGGTTATTTGTGTCAAACCCTTGGAGGAGTATAAAGGTATACACCCTCCATCAAGGAATTTCATTCTATTGTTATTGAAAAGTCTTATAGATTGCTATGAGGAGTAAAAAGGCTTACACCCTTGTAGAAAGACCTTGATAAGGTTTGTTTTATCTAGGGAGTAAAAATGCTTACACCCCTAGAATAATAATATACCCTAGCCTTAAATCAAGAGAATCTATAACCCAATAGATAATGCACTAATTGTCTTTGGAGATTGAATATTGTTGCATTGGTAAACATGAATTTAAACAAATTGAATTGTTTAAGGTTGGATCTAAATTTTACATACTTTCAACTATCTTGTGCACTAAGGGCGTCTTGATTTTCCAAGTTATTGAGCTTTTGTAATAAATATTAAGCTACAACCATTAGGGCTCCATCTAACTCATTCTCTCGTACTCTTTACTCACTTTTCTACCACTGAAATTCACTTGCAAGTTGTCATAATTGATCTATTGTTTAAGAGTTATTGTTTGGGTGGCTTACTTGCTGATTTTAGTGGCTAGAAATTGCTGATGTAGCAAACTTTTTCTACAACCATAGGGCTGTTATAAAACTCTACTGATAACAATCATTAACAACCTTCTCTTTCTATCAAAGTTTTGGTTTAAACATTGGAATATCGTCTACTAATTGTAGCTTTATTTTCCAACAACATATACTTGATTTTGATGGTTTAATTTTCACTTGTCATAGTTTCATTACTGCTGATATATTTTTCCATACTACTGCAATTTTGGGACAGCGGGGTTTATTGTTGATTCCCCATTGATTTTCAGGCTTATATCATCATATATTGTCTTGTTTTGGTTTGTCTAACATTGTTTTGCAGGTACACAACCTTGGAAACCATTTACCATCTACAAAGACTATCCTTAAGCCTCGTTCTCATCCTTGAACTTGATCTACAGGGGTAGTCTTCAAGATCCTTGCTTCTCCCGCCACAATCCCCCCTAGGGTCACTCAAGAATCCTCCCTTGTTGGACTTGTCATTCACTAAAACGAGGGGGGAATCTATTGAGATGACAATGATAGTTGTTCCTAGTTGATCCAAAAAGGATCCAAAGAAGACTAAGGAAAACTCAAAACTCGTAGAAGCAACTCAGGGAGCTAAGAATGGCCTTAGCAGACAAAGAAAGGGAAAAATTCAAAGTCCTCAAAACTTAGTGAAAGTGGCATCATCATGAATAACGCGTCAAAAATTTCCAACGGCGCAAACTACTCATCAAACAGAGTTATGGATCGAAATATATTTGTGGTCAAAGTTTGGTCAACCTAGCCCAATCACCAAGGGATGAGTCAGCATCCGTATTGTTGACGTTAGCATTAGTACAAATGATGTCATCATCTGTACAACGTACGTGGCACACACAGGAGGTGATATGTATCATCCTAATGTCAACATGGTGACATGGCAACACTAGAGGTTGCCACGTGTCACTCGTTTTTGGCATTTTCAAGTCATTTCGTGGACTAATAAAAATGTGCCATGTGGCAGTCTGTACAGCCACATGGCAGACCGTACGGTGACGTGAAAAGATGACATGGCAGGCTGAGGTGGCAGACTGCATGCTGACATGGCAGGTGACTGTACAGTTGGTTGACGTGGCCCAATGGTTGGTTGCCACATGGCCCAGTCATGGGCTGCCATGTGGTAGTGAGCAAATGCCCAATGACGACCCAATAACCAAATTCCAAAAAACATATAAAGATTGGCGGGTCTGCCAAATCCGGCAGAACCCCGCCAAATATGGTGCCCAACGGACATATCCAAACGTCTACTAAAGTTGGCAGGAACCACTTTTAAATATATGCATATAGTTATAATGTACACCCAAAAGGGGAGGCCCGCAGGCTTGACCCCATGATCTCCCCCTTTATCTACACCTTAACAAATGCTCTACCAACCACTAGGCCAAATGACCTCCGTTGATTACAAAGCCATAATTTTTATTTAAAAATTGAATCTTCCTAGTACACCAGGGAGGAGGCGCATGAGGGTACGATCGACACAGATTATGAGGCATTTTTTTGAATTTATTGCAGGTTGCAAGGCACGAAAATCGAGATAGAGTTTCTCTTGGGCCTGGGAATGCCAGAGTCATATTGAAACGTGGAGACAGTCATTTTTGGGTAATTTGACACCACGAATTCAATGGTGATGTCTGTTTTTTTAATCTAAGCAAAGCTTTTGCAGCTTGATTCCAGAATGAGGTATACTTATGTATTTTTCCAAATTATTTTGTTGAGTTAATAAAAAGGCCTACCCATTTGAGATCAGGACCCAGAGACATAGTTCACCAGGGACGAACTTAGTTATCAAGTTTTGTGTTCAGATTTGATGCTTATGCCTCTTCATTATTGAGCTTTTCCTTCTTTAATGGTGCACTTTAATTTATGCTCATTTAATACAATTATTTATAAGTCACTTCGATGAAAAGATCTTGGATCACTAGTTGTGTCACACACTTGGTATTTGGGTTGGGATTTGCCAAAACTACAAACTGTGCAATGACAAGGCTTAATATACCATGGTTTCAATTTATCAAACATGTTAATGTCAATCTTGACACTGAGATTGATTTCTTGAATTTCCTCAAATAGTTCAACTTGCATCATATCCATAATGTGCTTAGAATTCTCATCATACACACCTTTAGATAAGCATTATCACAAACAATTCTTCCGATCTGGTATAGCATGAGAATGTGTTTATGAAAATTCTATCACCTTCTCTTCAATGCCTTTTATAAGTTTATCCCAGTAAGGATTCCTACAAATAATATCCCAACAAACAACTTCATTGTTTTCATCTACATGGACCCTGAATTTTGTATGCCTTTAAAATGTCTTTCTTGAAACATGGAGCAATTTTAACATTATTGCCACCATTATATTTTTTGAAGTCCTTGGTACCACAATAACGATTGTAATTTCCTTGCAAGCAATTTATATATCGCGTTTTGTTGCTTTTCCAAATGAAGAGAATGTTTTTCATACATTTTTTGATACATTCTCATGTGCCTTTGCATGTTTTATTAGTCCATGTAGAATTTGAGCTTGTTAATGATTGAATTTTTCTCAAAAAACAACTTAATTATGTTATTGACATGGTCCCTAACTGTCCAATTAGGGCTTACGTCCCCAAATTCTTCTCTTGTGTTTGCATCCAAACTTTTTAAAAGTTTTTGTCCCTTTTAGAATGACTACAATTCAATTATTCTCGAGAAGATAATGCTTTGATACATTCTCATGTACCTTTGCATGTTTTATCAATCCATATAGAATTTGATCTTGTTAATCATTGATTTTTCTCAAAAAAAAAATTTGATTATGTTACTAACATGCTCCCTAACTATCCAATTAGGGCTTGGGTCCCCAAATTCTTCTCGTGTTTGCATCCAAACTTTTTAAAAGTTTCCTTCCCTTTCAAAACGACTACAACTCACAATTATTCTTGAAACCCAAGAGGGGATGGGGTCTTCTGACGACTGATTAGATTCTATCCTTGCATAGCCTAATCAATTTTGTGTGCATGTCTTACATGTAAAACATAGTATACATAATAAACTAGATTATAAACCAAAACTATGAGTATAATATGCATTAGGGTAATGTGGTTAAAAATTACCAATATTGCCTCAACTGGATGCCCCAAAGACTCTCTAGTTAGATGCATCGAAGGTTGGACAATGGGTTAACCTACATTTTCTTCTCAAAGTTATTTCAGTTCTACTTGTCTTTGTCTTGTCCTTTTTCTAGACTTCTCTTGCACTTGATCTTTTTCAACTCGTTGGTGATCATATTTCCTTTTGAGGTTTCTCACATTCTCCACCTTGATTGCTGATTAAAATGTGGATTAATGTTAGGTTGATATAATTTTCCTTTTATGTTTTTTCCACAATGAAAAAATAACCAAGTGTGGCTTGTGAAAATTTTAATTTTTTTAATGTGAAATAAATCCATTAACCTTTTACTATGTTTAAGTTACAATAATGTCTCGATCGAGCATTTTTGTTACTTTTTTTTGTTAAGATACCCAGATCGAGGTATTTCCTCGATTGAGCTCTTTATGTTAACCCAACATGATTCAAAATGGATCATTATATAATTTTTTTTTTATCTATTTTGGTACTTTGTAGGTGGAAGAATTGGAGCCATTGGCTTGTAGGTCCCACTTTAGGGGCAGGTCCCACTTGGGTGATTTGGGGTCTAGAAACTTTCAGAGCCTGTTTGAGGCCTTAAAAGGTCATTTTTGGGGTCAAAGTTTTGCAAACAAAGTTCTCAACCCCTCAATGTTTTTATACATATCAAGAGCTTTCCAACAATGTGAAGATCATCTCAATCATAATTTGTATGTGAAAGTTATGCTTCCTACCAATTGACCTATCTTGTTGACCACCATGATACCAAGTGGATATTACATTAGTGTCCATTACTTGTAGATGTGGAGCTAATCACATCTAGAATTTCAAGAAGATTCTAGAGGGTAGATGCGGAGCTAGTCACATTTGGACTTTCAAGAAGATTCTAGAGGGTTCAAAACTTTAACCCTAATTAGGGGTTGAGGCATGCAAAAACTCTAACACTAGACGACTATCGAGCTATGTTAAATACTAGGCTACCAAGATAGGGAGGGGTTCCTTTATCATTGTATTGTTTATTGCTCCATAGTTGAGTAGGGCATCTAGGAGTGTGATGTTGAAGCATAACAAAGGAAGTAGAATATCTTGTAAAATCCACTCATGCCATAGTGTCCATGAAATCGCCATATTGAGTGAATTTTCTTTGTATTTGAATTTCATAATTGAGAAAAAAAGAGCAAGGAGTAGGCCTCACCTTCTAGCGAGGTTTTTTTTGTATTGGGTTTTCCTAGGGTATATTTTGCGTTCATTGTGTGGATTGTGTTTTATTTGCTTAACTTCTTTAATTTCAGTTTCAATTTATTTAGTAATTTTTACATTAATGTAGTAATATCAAATTTGAATCTTAAATAAAACACTACAATATAATAATAAATTGCATAAACTTATAAAATCTATTATGATGAATTGTTTTAATAAAATATCCATAATAATTTAGAAAACACAACACTACCTTGATTGAAGATTTGATAGACCCTAAGCACTTATTACTAATGCAATTACAAGTTAAGATGGACTTACATCACTTCTTTATCACAATCTTGATTGAATATTTGATAGACCCTAAGCACTTATTAGTGCTACAATTATAAATTAAGATGAATGTACATCACTTCTGTATCACAATGCAACAATACATACATGAAATTATTTACTAAATTGATAATAATAATAATCTATTTTTAAGGTCACGGCCAAGCCAGCACACCAAATTGGTGTATGAGACCCCCTTGTTTGTGGGACAAGGGACCGCCCTCCGCCTAGCCATTTGACTGGTAAAGTCTACGAAGGTATACATACCCTACCCCCTTTGGATTTGAACCTGTGACCTCTTAAGAGGAAACACATGTTCTTAACGATTAAGCCCACAAATATAAAAACTTTAATGTGATGGGTTATCTGTACAAACACATATCCACATTTACATTTCATACAAGTTAGACCATAAAATGGGGATAACTTTGAGGGATGCTTCTAATATCAATGTGCAATTATTATTATATATTAAAAAAAAACATATGCACACTTAGACATGTATATCGTTAGATTTTATGCATCAAAATGCACTCTTGGGTGCTTTGCCTTTAAATACTAGGCTTCTTCCGCATGGAGTAATTTTACAAATCATTGACCTAGTTCTTCAATTATGGAAAGAGTGGCTTATTGTCTTCGTCATAACTGTACTCTTTGACCATGTCTCTCTCCTTGTTAACCGTTGACTTAGGACTTCTACGCCTAGGATTGAACTTTTTTTTGGGTTTGGCTACTGCTTATACTTGCTTTCAAAATCCTCTGACCATTCGATTATCAAAACTATGGTCCGTATGAATACCATGGCCATCATCGTCGATCTCAAATTCGACCAGACCGCTATTGTTACATTGGAAAAAACGTCCAGAGGCAAAGGGTACATGTATTGGGATGATACCCGTAGGATACAGAGCAATCAGTCCAGTGCAACAACCTCACACGATTGTAAGGTAAACATAACATATACAACATGTTAAGTTTTAGAGAAAAACATGGTTGGATTTTTTGGGTGTCTCCTCTAGAACCTTGACCACATTACAGAGAGAAACCTAATCGCACTAGCTAGATTTAACTTGAAATTTGAAGGACATGGAGTGAGCTTTGATCCACTTATCTATGTACAGATCACACGATACCATTTAATATAATATCTTTGGGTAACCAATTTAACTATAAAATATAAACTTGCATGGTAATGTTTTAGAATTTTTTTGGGGTAGAATAAGCTCTATGCTTTTTAGAATTTTAAAAGTAATTTTGATTCAACAAAATCGAAAAGTTATTTGAATTCCACATTCATGTGTGGTCATATGGTGTCACTCGGAGAAAATGGGTTCTAACTCACTTTTTATCTATTTTTTTTAAGGTGGCAAAATATTTATAATTAAGTTGTCAATAGGCATTGAGGAGAGTGATCATTTACTCTTATGCAATGCCACTTAACTTAACAATAACTATGTCATGTGAGTTAACTTATCACGATTATTCAAGAAAAACCATGCCACCTTAAATAATCTATTAGTGGTTCATATATGGGCAAACTTTTACTCCTACTAGATGCCTTTGGGCCTTGGGTTGCTAACTTGTTTCCTTACGTCCCATGAAGGGAATGTGAGCTCTTAGCCAATCACAACAGGTTTTAGGTCTTACTCTAGGACCAAAAGGTACTTTTAGCCTTGGAAAGAATGCTATCACTGATGCTACCTCTAGTGGAATCATGTGTTTTTTAATAACATCTAGCCTTAATCCCATACATGAGACCACCACCTCTAATGAAATCATGTGTTTTTTAATAACTTTTAACCTTAATCCCATACATGAAACCAAAGACTACCCTCTTGTAATTTAATCTCTTACCTATGAGGTAGCTCTTTATCTTTATGGTGATATATAAGATCATTAAAACTTTTGTTTTTTCTAAACATTTTACAATTCATTATAATTATAATATTTATAATAAGTATTAATATTATATTGGATACATTTGAGTATGGATGAGATGTGTAAAAAAAAAAAATTGATTATTATATTTTTATTGCTAAAAAAATTAATAAAATAATGTAAATCAAAATAGTTTAAGTGAATTTTAATAACACATTTAATAATTTTTATATATAAATAAATATGAATCCAAAAATTACATTTCCTTTTATTTTTTTATTCTTTTCAATACTTTGATAAATTTATACTAATTGATAAGCATTAGTCTGTATATTACTCCATTATTACATTAAAAAAATATGATCCTTTACATTTATTATGAGGATTGAAGGGACTATTCATATATGCAATGTAAAATTTAAATACACCTATGTTCACATCTAAATGAAAAATGTTGATTTATTTCTTAAATATTACTTTCTTTTGATTTTGGTTTAATCAACAATTTGATTGAAAACTCTTGGAGTTACTATCACATGTTTGTTTTGTCTTATTTAACGGAGTTATAATAATTGAGTCATTTTCATAATCTAAAGAAGTTGATTATGTTTCATCTTTTCTTTCTTAGAAGAGTCTCTATAGTGACGAGAATAAGATTGAAGTTCTTGTCATACCTTGTTAGAGATGGATTAATAACAATTGTCAACACTACAATGGCTTGGTTCTGCTCATTGGTGGTCCTTCAAAACTTTCTACCAAGAAGACTTTCCATTTTTCCCTTTGGAAATCTATGGACATGATATTGCCACATGTCCATGATAAAAAATGAGTTTGCATTATATGTTGTGTGTTCCTAACCCATAAGTTGTGTCCAACTTGACCTCCACTTTACTACATTATTTGGTCAAGAAGACCTCTGCTTAAATCAACATAAACACATGTTGAGGCATAGGTTACATAAACACATTTACTAGTTTCTAGAGCTAAGCTAATAAACTTACTCAATGCATTACTAATGTCTTGTAGAGATTGGTACCCGATGTTACAAATGGAGACTATATAATTTAACACAAATTTACATCTCCAATAAAGGACCTATATGTAGATTAAAACTAAGGTATCATTGTTTCATAAAGAGATTAATGTCCTCCATGAATAAAGGCCCTTTAGTAATAACTTAAGCTGTGTCCATCTCAATAATGAATTCCACAGTTGAATGAATAACCATGATATACTATAAGAAGAATCACAAATTTCCTTTATCCAAAATAAGACATTTTCAAAAAACGATAAGCAACATTTAACTCATATATTAAATCATATTCCAAAAAATATATCTCTTCCTTATTAACTCATATTACATCAAACTTAAACACTAATATTGAAGTCATCTTCTGCACACAAGGAGAATGGGTGTTATAAGGGATTGAGAAGTTGGAAGGAAATTTAGCTTTGGATTGGGATTTTTTAAAATGACTTAAAGGGTATCTTTGAAAGAGGAAGTTGTGTTCTTCACAGGGATTGGAACTTTTTGACTCCCAAATAAATATTTTTGTCTTTTTAGTTAATGTCCTCTTCCAAACAAAATACTAAGCTTTGGTTAATGCCCTCCTCCAAACAAAATACTAAGCACTTAGTTGTTACCTTCCCATTGTTATAAATACATAATGCATTGCTAGCTACTTGTCAACAAATCTTAGTCTTTATTGGTAAAAAAGTCCATTTCTTAACTCCACAAATTAAAACAATGCCTAGGATACTTAGGTATAACATCTACCAACATAAGAAGATACTATACATATGAAAGTATTAAGATACAAAAATACAATTGATGAACTTGTAAAACTCTAACAAACATGTCATAATATAATAGAGTGACCAACAAATGAATTTCATAATTGTGAAAACAAAAAATTGATTTATCAAGATATTTATAATAGTGACACCCAATCGTTTAGAAAAATATATGAATTCATAAAGTATAAATGGGCATGTTTTGAAATGGAAAGCAAACATACAATCCTAAAACCATTGAGAGAGTTGTAGATATTATTCAAAACAAAGGAACTTTTTTGTGATATTACTTATATGGCTACTTTTCTAAGGTTGTGTTGACGGTCAAAATGGTCGTGTTCTAACTGTAAACCATAAGACTATCACTTGCTAAGAAATTTGGTCTTACAAACCATCCATCACCCATGTGACAAGTTTCAGGAGTAATAATGGGGGATTGTTCAAATAGGTACACTATATATCCAAATATTAAATTGAGTATATCACTTTTTATCTTGAGAAGTTAAAAAAATCAAAATTTTCATGATAAGGAATCTTTAAGAAAGAATTCGTAGGAAAATTCAAGCGATGTTTTCTTATATTGGTGAATGATATTACTAACAAAATTGTTGACATAAATTATTGTGCTTTATTTAAAGGATTTGAAGTGGGTGGAACTAACTGAATGCTTAACAATATCGATGACAATCAATTGAGCTAATTTTTTGGGCTATTTAATTAAGGTATTTACCTAATAACATGATCCATAAACTATAACATGTATCGCTAAACAAATTGTCACAATGGATATTCATTTTGATCGTTATTATTATTGTATTATAAATTGGTAAATGTGTTTTTTGCTATATAATTGTGGAAAATAATAAGATAAATTGAAATGAACAACAGATAAAACCAACCAGAGAACAATTTACACATAGGTTTACCCTAGAGAAACCCACTTTGGGAAAGCTCAAACAATACAAGGGCTTCCATTGTGCTCTATTGATTATTTTAAAAGAGAGATTTTACATATTACAAGGCTCAAATAAGAAAAGATTACTACGCATGGAAGTATGATTTCGATGACAATTTATTACTTATATCTTTGCTTTCTTTATTCCAAAGTGAGAAATCAAATACCGAACTTTGACAGAGTTTGATTCATCTTCATTATGTCTCAAATCCTACCTCTAACTCTGCCTCATTTGAAACAAAAATTAGGTCTTGGTGGAAATAAACTTCTATTATGAATAAACATTCTCTTCAATTCCAAACCACCACTCTATCAAGTTGGTGCATGAAATTTATAGGATCTCCTTTGGCTAAGTTTGAATTATGACCCATTCACTTTCAAGTTTGGAACCAATTTAGTTTTATGAAAAGGGAAATGTCTTCATGAAAATTGAAATAATACATCGACATTGTTGGAGCACCTCTAGACTCTTTAGTGGATTTATAGGTGGTGTGTAGGTTCCCATGAACACTAATGCACATGTGGCCCCATATAGTATATGCATGGTCTCGATGCCCATGTAGAGTGCATGTGTGCCATTCATGGTTATGCATAGTGTCGAAACCCGAGTCAATGGTGCATGTGGTATCAAGGATTGTGCATGATCCTAGAGCCCTTGTAAATGATGCATGCAACCCTAGCGCCCTTATAGAGGGCATGCATGATCCCAACACCTTTAGAATCTATTGATTTTACTAGAAAATTTAACCAATACCTTAACCATTCAATTTTTCATGATCCTTTTCTGATCACAAACTCTATGGTTTAGGACCAAAACTTAGAGGCATAGGCCCTAATAGTTTCCTCTATGGATCAGGGCTCATGCACATGGTGTAATGCCCAATTTTCACTTAGGGAACTAAATTGCATTATGACCTATTTTGTATTTCTCTGCTTATTATGTGTTGAACTAAATTAGAATGATAGAACTATGTTATATAGACATATGGACCTACCTATGTGAGGATGTTATGTATAAGTTTATTGTTTATGTTAATAATGACGGATGTCATGTGATTTACTTCGAACATGAAAATTTAAATGAAATATTGTGGTGTGTGGATACTAGTTTTAATTATATATTGAAATGAATCAATAGGTACCATGCGCATGATAAATAATCTAACTTGTTTATGTTTTTCATTGATGACTAACATGACAATCACATATAGATAGTTATATGGTTATGCATGATCTTGTGTTTTGGTAAACTAACCCATAGGTTAAATGGGCTAATTGATTTAAACAAATAATTGTGATATTAAAGTGACACAGATATCATGGACATCGAAGAGGAATGGTATGCTATGGAGAATCAATTTGTTATTTATATATTTGTTTAATACATTTCTATGATATGTGTGAAAGCACAAGTTTTTTAAGAAGCACAATTGCCCAAACTGGTCATTGAATGGCATATCTCTAACAACCACAACAATGGAATAATGTGGCCAATGATAGGGTGTTGAATCTAGTTCTATAAGTATGGGTGGAAGTATTTCCTATCATTTATCCTTTGAAGCCTAGAGTCATGGAGGGCTATGTTAAGTCACACTCCCCTAGACATGTGATGGCGACTTCTAATTTCCTGCTGGGGAAAACTTGGTTGATATAGTTGACACTTCTACTTATGGGTTCTATATGGGGTTAGGTCAATATAGCTGATGCTCTAGCATATTCTTGCAGAGGAAAGAATAGGATGTGGAAGATGGAGGTAGGTTATGGAGGAAGGGTGATTTGGACTAGTTAAGAATGATGTTGGGAAATAGATGCCAACTTAGTTCCATACTTAGTTCCTTTTGTGTATTGATTTGGACCAGTTAAGAATGATGTTGGGAGTTAGATGCCAACTTAGTTCCATATTTAGTTCATTTTGTGGCTTAAACACTTGCTTAATTCATTTACGATGATATTTGTGTAATGTTCAATTCATATTCGATTATTGTGACTTACTTAGTAATATTGTTAGATGTTTTGTTTAAAGGATTACTATCTTTCATGTTTGGATGAAAACATATAGGAACTATACATCATATATGATGATTAATATCATTAGCGCACACAACAACTACACATACATACCTTGTGGGTGTACACCAGTATCATTTAAAAATATAATAACTATTAAAATAATATTATTAATGATTGATGCATGATGGGTGTAGTAAAAGGTAAAAGTGTATGCTTGTGATTTAACCTTCATTTGGATTTTTAACCTTTCATTTCAGGATTTAGTTATATTTTACTAAAACATGAAATTTCATTTCATTTAAAATCTGATTTCATTTAGTAGGAGATAAGATTTCGTAATCTACCCAAAATTTGAAATTGATTAATTATATTTTATGTTCTAGGCTTATTGATGTTGAGTAGGCGAGGGAATATTTTATGATATTTTGACCTTCCTAGGAATCTTCTTGGGAGGCTAGGAAGGTGATGGGGGGAAAAGCATAAAGGGGAACTTGGGGAGAAGGGAAAGGGGTTGGATCATTTTTAGAAGGAAAGGAACAAGAGGGAATGAAGAGGGAGAAAAAGAATTGAGTACTTGAGCTTGGGAAGATTTCCAAAGATTGAGAGAGTTTATTTTGGTACTGGCTATTGTTGTGGTTATCAGAGATAATGCATAGAGAGATGGGAAACCTAGGTTTCCTAAAGATAGTAACTAGATAAACTACTAGTTGGCTAGGAGGAATAATAACAGTTTGGGTAATACTCTACCAATTCAGGGAGTTGCTAAGGAGTTGGTCTACTATTTGACAGTATTAGAGGTATTTTACTAATTCTTGCTTGGATTAAGTTGTTTCAATTTAAGTATTAAATTTATTCTTCAATTGAATAAGTTATAGAAAAAAAATTGGATTGAAATTTCTAGCTCATAGGAAACTAAGAGAGAAAGCTGAAAATCATGATCAAAATTATACTTAGAACATAGATATTTTGTTGTTATGAAGGAATGATTTTTTTGCGTAGTTTTATATAAAAATATAAATTGATGCAAAGAAATTAGTTCATTGGTTAGATGATTAATTAATAATAGCATCATACTTAGAAGGGGTGCTACACATGGTATTAGAGCCCTATTTTGAAAATTGGTGCCTTAAGGGCCACAATCATGCTTTAAAATTAATATCGGCATAGATATAAAATTCAGTTTCCTTACACAAATGAAGGAATTCAAAATAGAATTTTAAATTCGACACAAATTAATTGGAAATAAAAATAATTTATTACGAAGGCAAGCTAGTTAAGTTGTCTAAATTTTGAAAGAAAATTATATGATACAAAACTTAAAACTAAGTTCCATGATGCTAGTAGAAAATTCGGCAAGCCAAATAAAGGAACATGTACATAACCCTATGGAAACTACCTAGAAACTTGAGAAGGAGCAAGGTAGATTCATTAAAAATCCTGAAATGTCCATGAAGGGGGAACTAGTACACTTGTAAAAGACTACTTGTTCACCTATAAAAGCCAAAGGAAAGAGACAAACATAATTAGGAGTTAGAGAGAACCACACACACACACACATATAATCCAGGGTTTCTAGAGTATTCTCTTTATATCCATCTCTATTTAAAAGAAAATAGGGGCATACTTATATAAAAAAGAATTATATATATATATATATATATATATATATATATAACTAAATTTATAGATGTATAAAAACAAATAGGTATTGTTTAACAAAGGGCGGGGGAGGATTTACATACATATATAAGTATGTATGTATGTACGTCTGTATGTACATACATACATATACATATAAATACACACACACATATACATAAAACTAAACTAAATCATAATAAAAAATAAAATAACAAAATATATATTTTGAAACAATTAGCATGGGATTCATGCAACTATGGTTGTGTGCCCAAAGGAGCTAACTAAGCGCTCATGGGCTATGCCCATAGCACCCAACAACAACAACCAGAGAAGGAGGGGGGTGGGGGAGTGGTGTAGGTTGCAGGTTAGAGAAGGGTTGTGGGTCGCAAGATAGCACCAAAATCGAGCTCATGTAAAGGGTTGAGAAGCCACAACCTGAAAACAAATCCATCCGCATTCACCTGTAGAAGGTTGTGTGAGGAGGAAGTAGAATGGGGAGGTCATGCCCCGCGGAAACCTTAAATAAATTTTAAAGTGGCCACAACCCATTGGCTAGAAATGAAGGAGTGAGCCTGAATAATTTGTCCATGTAGAGAAATAGAGAGGGCGATACCTAGATTTGAAAACTTTGATATATGAAACACAATCATTCAACGATAAAACCAATAAGCACATGTTAGGGAGCAAAAATAGTGAGAATATAAGAGAAACAATGGAAAAAAGATTGAAGGTGAAAGAATAACCATGGAAGAATGACATTGGGTAACCTCTATAACTGCAATTCTCCTCCATGCAATATTTGGTTGAAACCCTGACTATAGATGGTGGAGAGGAAGGAAAGAATGGAGGAATGAGAAAGGTTAATGAAGATGAGATTTAGGGGTTTTAGCCCTATTTGATTTTTTGCATTTGATAAATTACGTTTAAGTTTTTTTAGAAATCAAGGGAAATGATCTAGGAGGAGGCATGTGGGCCTCGTGCAAGGCCCCCACACCATTTTTATTTATTTATTCTACTTTATATATATATATATATATATATATATAGAGAGAGAGAGAGAGAGAGAGAGAGAGAGAGAGCCTTATATACCTGAGTCACAACACATATCATAAGACTGCTATTCAAATCCATTTTAATTTATATATTATTATATATTGTATCTGGTTAGATATGTGTGTTCAAGTAGGGGTAAATGGTAGGTGAAAGCACTAGAGAGTTGTTGATGTCTTTGATTAGATGAGGAGTTTCAAATCTGAGAATACTTTCATCTTTCTTCTCATTATTGACCTCATCCAATATTCTTGATTCATCAACAATGTCTTGAAAGCATTACTCTTTCATGGAATGGCATTCTTGCCCATCATTGTTCTCAAGATTAATTTCTTTCACCAATTCTTCTTCCCGCCAATTTTCTATTGGCTTTTTATCATCTGTTGCAACATTTTCCACATGAGTATGTTGGTTGAAATCTTCTTGTGCATTTGGTGGAGGCTCAACAATATCATTTTCAATTTTGTCGCTTGATCTTCATATGGAGTATATGAAAGGATGGAATATTCATTGTCTTGTTTCCATATGGGAGAGGGTGGGTGGGAAAACGTTTTAGCAAATTAAGTTTCCAATTCCACCCAACTAGTAATGGTCCTAGGCATCAACGAATTGTACCATTCAAGAGCATCCCCACGCAGAGTTTGTAAAACTAATTGGCATGTAACATTGTCTTCAATGAGATTGAAAACATCACATGCACTTTTGAATCTAAACAAGTGTTTCTCTGCATCTTTTGAAGTATTTCCAAAGAATGTGGAAAAATTTTCAATAGGAATATTAGGCATCTGAAAATCTACTTCTAGCATATTTAAAGGGATTCTATGCAATCACCTCCTTCTTTGGATAACTCTTCCTTTTGATGAATCTTGTAAAGACATTGTTAAGATAGATGAATAAGGTAAAGGAGCATCATGACATGAAATAAACTCCTCAAAGGAGTCATACTATATCTCTTCTTGATATTCTTGAATCCTTTCAATGGAGTTTCCAGGGTGTTTGAGATTTATTTTGATGGAATTACCAGGGAGTTCATTCTCCCAAATCTTTAATTGTTTTCAGATCTTTTTTAGGTCATCCAAATATTTCTGAATAATTTTTTTTATAAATCCCTTGCATCTAGAACAAGCAACAATCTTTTTTAATTTTCTTTTTGAAACTTTGAACCATGGAGACTTTGTTTCTTCAATCAAATCTGAAACAAAGTCTCACATATCTTGAAAATAAATTGTTCCTCGGTATGGTCGCCAAAAATGTTGATGTCTAGATATGTTAACATCCAAACAACAACCTCATGAGGATATGGATCCCCTTGCATTTTTATAGAGGTGGTACTCCTCTTTGGATGAAATATATATCTTGAATATATTGGGTTAGGGAGAATGCTAGACAACAAACCCCAAAGTCTTATTGCTTAGTTTTATATTGAAATCGTTCTTCATAACCATATCTGATCTTTATGTGAAACAAATTGCTTCTCTACAATTAAATATTGAATAAAGGATTCAATATCATAATATATGTATACTCAACAACATTTATGCAACCCTCTAAATCATGTCCAAGTAGAGGATACATCCATATATTCTCTCAAGAAAAAGGAGGAAATTATTTTGATCATTTCATAAAACTTTAAATGAGTTATGTGTTCATAACTGAAAGAATTTGATGGGAATACTTCAAAAATATCATGCTTAGAGACCCAAAGATATGATAACTCATTAAAGTAAAACCCTGAAGTAATTCTCTGTGGAGTTTTATTCATAAAAGTTATTCAACAATACAAAAACTCTCAACAAACCAATTGACTAAGTGTTTAGAAATGAAGCTTATCAAACACAAGACTAAATCTCAATGAATCCAATAGAAAATCTTGGCTTACATCTGAAAATCACATATATGGCTATAAATACTCCATGACTTTATAGAGAACAAGTGTTTGAAGAATACAAGAAAGACACTCAAGACTCAATCTTATGCTTGGTTTTGAAATATAAACATAAAGCCTTGAGAAAGTAATGTAGAAGAAGAAGAAGAATGGAGAAGATGGAGATCTTTGTTTGTTGATCAGAATCTTGGCTACATATTGATGGTTGGATCCTTCTATTATGATCTTTTGATTTCTTGCCTCTAACTCTTTGATGAATTCCTTTCTTTCTTTTTAAAATTTTCTCTTCTAAATCCTTGAGGTAGTTAGGGTTTTCTCTTCTTGAATTTTCCATACTATTTTATTCTTGAAATAATAACTTCAATTAATGCCTCATTGAAGCCTCATTAATGAATTTTTATAATTGATATTGGTGTCTTGATGTGAGCCTCTTTTTTTCTTTAATATTTTTTTTTAATAAACTTTTATTTTGAAATTGTTAATTGGATGCCTTTTGAAAGAGAGGAATGTATTTTAATTTTCTAGGAAATATATTTAACTCTTTATCCATGGAAACCATTTAATATTTTATATTCATCATATAATATTTCCAACGAGTCCTTCTGAGCGATATTTTGGTTTTTGGATCTCAATATATAAGCTCATGAAGTCGAGGTACTAAGCAGATTTATTATCAAATCACACAAATATAGTTGATTGCTCTTCCAATTTATGAGAGCATCATAGCCACTTTTAGTTCTTTAAACCTATTCCATCATCTTCCTCATCTAATTACCTTTCCAAATAGGTATATTTTGTCCAAATCCAACTCCTGGATCTCGAGATATGGCCTCCAAAAAATCGTTTCTCAACATTGGTTCATCAAATCTCATGGGTTATTCTGAGCCCTTCATTCAAATTTGTCTCTCCACTTAAAAATTTGACTTTTCCTTTGTAATAGATATTCCACATGCATTTTTGGTGTTTGGTTGTTTATTGTTTATAAATAAAAATGCTCCATGACTTTCATGTGAAGCATATGGATACTATGGAAACTTAGAGATTCAATCCCCTAGAAAATTAATGAAATACTTAAAATTTTGATTGCCCAACCATCATCCACCAAGCACCTAGTAAAAAATGAGTTAGTAGTGAGTCATATACCAGTAACAAATGAGTCAACATCCTTGTCATCTCCATGTGTCACAGTGCCATTGGTTACCACAATATGCCACATGCCATCACATGATTGGTCAACACATGTCACACTCCCATTAGTTGCCATGTGTCCTCGTGTGATTATATATCAGGTCTTCCATATGGTGTGATTTCATTGGTTGATAAAAATTCCACATGTCATTGAATGGTTTACTTCCATGTGTAATAAAATGGTTAGCTTCCATGTAAAGGGAGAAGAATTAGGAAATTGGTTAAGTGTGGGAGATGGAATGAGAGAATGGAGGGAGGTCGTGAGGGAGGAGGAATGATAGATGGAGAAATGGGGGGGTGTTGACCAAAATTTGGTCATCTTTATTTTCCTACTCTTGGATTCATAAAATCCTTGATATCAAAATAAGACCTTTTTGAAATTTTATAAGTTCACTCTACAACCCTCAGTCTCAGCTTCACCATACTTTTTCGGATCCAAAATCTGTTTCTGTATGCCTA
The DNA here is from genome assembly GCA_032191745.1 of Picea mariana. NCBI lineage: Eukaryota > Viridiplantae > Streptophyta > Pinopsida > Pinales > Pinaceae > Picea > Picea mariana. Next base: position 43,299 of record JASDQU010305445.1, read on the forward strand.
AGTTACTCAAGATCTTGTCCAGAGGTCCAATTTTGAAGAATATTTTTAAGTATCATGTTTTCCTCTCCTCTCCTATATTACAATGCTACCATACTTATAATTTTCACTCAACATCTCTCTCTCTCCATACTTAGTCATTTTTCGGTGTTCGTGGGTTCATAGGTTGGTGGACTCATACATTCCCTCACCTCCTTACACTTCCTCACCCCCACTCTCACTACCTACATTTATCCTCTCTCACTTCCGTCATCTACATTTCTCCCCTTTCCCTCGAACTACTCACAATCCTCATCGAGTTTGTGGACACCGGTCATCCCTCACTCCCTTACTCACCTCACTCCCCAACCTGCCAACCCATCCCCGCAACCTACAAACTACCCCCTTGACTACTGATACCTACAATTTTCCCTTCACTTACCCTTCCACATGATTTCCCATACTTAACCATTATTCCAAATTTTTCCACATTTAAACCATGAACCAATAAGAACATTCCACATGAAAGCTTGGAATTGAGACACATGAAAACTTGTGGAGGGAGACACATGGAATATTATTATTAGAGACATGTGGAAAGTTATTACAAAGAAAAATGGCAGTATATGAATGGTTGATTCATTAATGACTAGGTATGAGATGGATGACAACGAGATTCCAAAATTATTATTTTATTCGACAATTTTCCAAGGGTCGAATCCTCCAAGCTCCATAATTTCTTCTCTTCTCGTGTTTCTTGATAAGTTATCAAACACTTAGTATTATATATCATGAAGAATATAATATCCCAATGCATGTGGGATATAATTTTAAACCAAAAATTCTAATTTTATGAAAGGAAGCACGTAAATCAATCCAAGTGCTGAGATTTTCCCATCAACTTTGATCGACGATGGTTGAGTGTTGATCTTGTGGAGGCCATAAATTGAGCTCTGGGTGTTGTAATAGAACAACATTTATACCATTGGAAAGGTATTTAGATGTAGAATAATTTTTTATAGGTTTTAAATGTTTAAATTTGATAAATGCTTCTTATAAATTAAAATACCAGTCAGTTGCATTTTTAATGGGCCTGCATGACAACTCAACTTCTCGAGCTCATATCTTGAGATCTGGGTGACAGATTTGGGAAAGATTTATATAATTGGAAATATAAGATGATTAAGAGAAAATAAGAAATGGTTTTCATGCATAAAAAATTGATTTTCACTTCTATAAAATTAAATTACAGACGCCTTATTTTGATGAAAAATTAATCAAATTTAAAAAAATAAAAGTTTAAACAAAAACTTTTATTAAAAAAGGAAAGGGACCCACTTTCAATATACTTGTATTAATGATGTTAATTAATTAATGAGTAATTAATGAGACATTTATTAAATGGAATGTTTCAAGAAGTAACTTGTACGGGAATTTCTAGAAGGGAAAAACCCTAACTACTCAAGTAGTTAGAAAATCTCTTCTTAAAAAGGGAAGAGAGGCTTCATCAAAGGGTCCAATATTCAGTATTGTCAAAGGGGTAGGGAAGAATATAAGAGGAATAAGAATGTACAACCATGGATACACAATCAAGCTTCTGATCAAAAGAAATAAATCTCCATCTTCTCCAAAAAAAAATTATATATATTCTTATACACCACTTTTCATAGTTTTATGCTTGAATCTCAGAGTTGGGCACAAGGATGAGTTGTTGAGTGTTCTTCTTATATTCTTCTAATATATTTTCTTATATGATAATGGAGTATTTGCAACCACCTATATGGTTGTCAAATATTTTGTAATTAAGAACATCTTTCATAAATAAAACTCCACAAAGAGTTTCTTCGGGGTTGGTCTCGACTGTGCTTTGTAACCATGTTTTCAGAATAAAAAGTATTTGAGGTTGAGCTATCAAATTCTCTTTTGATCTTGATTGAAATACTATGTTAAAATTCTTTGAGATGATCGAATAATTCTCTCCTATGAAGAAGATATGGATATATTTATATATTATTAAGAAAATTGTGTGTGATGTTGATCACAATTTAATTATGATGTTGAATCCCTCCAATATTTTATGATTAAAAGACTTTTGCTGCATATAAATATCATATTGGGTTATTGAAGAACCATTCTCATATAAATACAATAAAGATTTGGGGTTTGTTCTCTAGCACTATCCATACTCCAAGATATTCAAAGATATATCTTTTAGCTAAAGAGGAGAACCACCTCTTTAAAAATTAAGGGGGACTAATGTCCTCATGAGGTTGTCATTTCGGTCCTGACGAATTCAATCGTCAACATTTTTTGTGATTCCACTGGGGAGCAATTTATTTTCAAGATATTTGAGGAACCAGAAATCTCCATGGCTCAAAGTTTCAAGAAGAAGATTCAAGAAAATGGCTTCTTATTTTAAGCATGGCTCACATGTTTTGTAATTTCAAAAAGAAATGAGAAACACCAAAGATTTGGGAGAATGAACTCCCTGGCAACTCCATTCAAAAAATTCAAAATGAAGTGTTTCATTCATGTCATAATGCTTATTTATATTCTTCATTGAGCCAATTAATGCTTTGCAAGATTCGACAAAAGGGATAAATACTCAAAGAAGGAGGCGATTTCATAATACCCCTTTAAATCTACCAGAAATAGACTTTCAAATGCCCAATATTCCTGTTGAAAGTTTTTCTACATTCTTTGGGGATGCTTCAGAAGATGCAGAGAAACAATTGATTAATTTTAAAGGTACATGTTATGATTTCAATCTCATCGAAGACAATGTTACATGTATAGTATTCCTACAAACTCCGAGAGATGATGCTCTTGAATGGTATAGTTCATTAATGCATAACTCTATTACTAGTTAGGATGTGTTAGAAGATTCATTTGCAGAAAATTTCATCCCAAAAGTGCACTCATATGTTTTTGCTAATGTTTTAAATGTTGCTTCCCACCCATCCTCTCCCATGTGGAAGCAAGATAGCGAAATGACCAATTTTGAGGAAGAATCTAATCAAAGAGTGGATGAAATTTTTAATTCAAGTCATGTTGTTGAAGATGAAGATGAAAATTCCAAATTACAAGAAGAAAATTTCAGCCTCCTATATACTCCATATGAAGATATTTCAAGCAACAAATTTGAGAATGAAATTGAGGAGCCTCCACCAAATACAGAAGAAGATTTATGCCTTGTGATAAATGATGAAACATCACAAGAGAACTTGCAACAAGAAGAATTGATGGAAGAAAATTTTGAAAAGAATGATGAACAAGATCATCTTTACAAGAAAGAAGAATATTTTCACGAGAGTTTTGATGAATCAAGAACCATGGAAGTGGTTGTAAATAAAGAAAAGGATGAATGCAATCTTATGTAGAAAACTCCTTAGCCAAGAATTGATTTTATTGAATTATGGTTCCAGAGCATTGTTGGCCAAACAATGCTATCAAATCTTCACCATACTTGGTATAATTTTTCTCCAGTACATATTGAGAGTGCCCCTGACTGAGTGGTACAAGTCCCAACTTATCTCATAATTTTGGAGTTCATTCCACAAATTAGATCAATTCTTGAATGGCTCCATTGGAAATCTTCCTACACCTAAGGTACCCCTTTCTTTCAAATAAGTTAGGGTAGGTAGATAATGTATGTACATACTTTGTTTCTTCAGTTCGGTTTTTCATAATAAGGTAGTCTTTATATTGAAGTTTAAATTTAGTTCCATGAATGGAAAATAATTACAAGAATTTATTTTGAAGATGACTCCATAGCCCAATGGAGAAGGTAACTGATCTTGATATTATGGTGTTCTCAGCAACCCACAGGGGGTCACTGTCCTAGAGTTGGAGCTAATTGTTGACCAAAATTCGGTTATCTTTATTTTCCTGCTCTTGGATTCATAAAATCCTTGATATCAAAAGAATACATTTTTGAACTTTTATAAGTTCACTCTGTAGCCCTCAGTCTCAGCTTTGCCACACTTTTTCGGATCAGAAATCTGTTTCTATAGCCTAATTTACTCAAGATATTGTCGAGAGGTACAACTTTGAAGAATCTTTTTAAGGACCATGTCTGCCTCTCCTCTCCTATATTAAAATGCTACCATACTTAGAATTTTCACTCAACATCTCTATACATGCTTAGTCATTTTTCGGAGTTCGCGGGTTCACAGGTTGGCGAACTCATACATCCCCTCACCTCCTTAAACTTACTCACCCCCACTCTTGCTACCTACATGTATTCTCCCTCACTTCTGTCATCTACATTTCTCCCCTTTCCCTTGAACTACTCACAATCCTCATCGGGTTTGCGGACACCGATCATCCCTCACTCCCTTACTCACCTCACTCCCCAACCTACCAACCCGTCCCTGCAACCTACAAACCACCCCCTTGAATTCCACTACCTACAATTTTCCCTTCACTTACCTTTCCTCCTGATTTCCCATACTTATCCATTATTCCAAAATTTTCCCCATTTAAACCATGAAACAATAAGAACATTCCACATGGAAGCATGGAATTGAGACACATGAAAACTCGTGGAGGGAGACACGTGGAAAGTTATTACAGAGACACATGGCAGTATATGAATGATGAATTCATCAATTATTGAGCATGATATGGACGACAGTGGGATTCCAGAATTATTATTTTATTCGACAATTTTCCAAGGGTCGAATCCTCCAAGCTCCATAATTTCTTCTCTTCTCGTGTTTCTTGCTAAGTTATAAAACACTTAGTATTATATATCATGAAGAATATAATATCCCAATGCATGTGGGATAGAATTTTAAACCAAAAAGTCGAATTTTATGAAGGGAAGCATGAAAATCAATACTAGGACTGAGATTTACCCATCAACTTTGATAGACGATGACTGAGTGTTGATCTTGTGGAGGCCATAACCTGAGCTCCGGGTGTTGTAATATCACAAAATTTATACCGTTGGAAAGGTATTTTGATGTAGAAGATGTCGGTACAATTTTTAAATGTTGAAAGTTTATAATTTTTTCTCAAAAATTAAAATTTCAGTCAGATTCATTTTTAATGGGTCTGCATAACAACTCAACTTCACGAGCTCATATCTTGATATCCGAGCGACAAATTTGGAAAAAAATTATATAGTTAGAAAACATGAGATGATTAAGAGAACATTAGAAGTGGTTTTCATGGATACAAATTTGGTTTTCACTTCCATAAAATTAAATTACAGTTGTCATCTTTGATGGGAAATTAATCAAATTTTAAAAAATAAAAGTTTAATTAAAACTTTTATTAAAAAAGGAGAGGGACCCACTTTCAATATACTTGTATTAATGATGTGAATTCATTAATGAGAAATTAATTAGACATTTATTAAATGGAAATTTTCAAGAAGTAACTCGTACGAGAATTTCTAGAAGGGAGAAACCTTAACTACTCAAGTAGTTAGAAAATCTCTTCATAAAAAGGGAAGAGAGGCTTCATCAAAGGGTCCAATATTTAGTATTGTCAGAGGGTGAGGGATGTCAGAGGGTGAGGGAAGAATATCAGAGGAAGAAGAAGGTAAGACTATGGATACACAATCAAGCTTCTGATCAAAAGAAAGAAATCTCCATCTTCTTCATTTTTTTTATATATATTCTTCTACACCACTTCTCATAGTTTTATGCTCGAATCTCAGAGTTGGGCACAAGGATGAGTTATTGAGTGTTATTCTTATATTCTTCTAAGATATTTTATTATATAATCATGGAGTATTTTCAGCCACCTATATGGCTGTCAAATATTTTTTAATGAATAACATATTTCATAAATAAAACTCCACAAATAGTTGTTTCGGGGTTGGTCTCGATTGTGCTTTGTAACCATGTTTTCAGAATATAAAGTATTTGAGGTTGACCTATCAAATTCTCTTTTGATATTGATTGCAGTACTATGTTGAAATTATTTGAGATGATCAAATCATTCTCTCCTATGAAGAATATATGGATGCATTTATATATTATTAAGAAGATTGCATGTGATGTTGATCACAATTTAATTATGATGTTGAAGCCCTCCTTCAATCTTTCCTGATTAAAAGACTGTTGTTGCATATAAATATCATATTGGGTCATTGAAGAACCATTCTCATATAAATCCAAGAAATAAATATTTGGGGTTTGTTGTCTAGAACTCTACCTACTCCAATATATTCAAAGATATATCTTTTAGCCTCCTCTCTAAAAACGAAGGACGACTAATGTCCTCATGAGTTTGTTGTTTCGGTCCTGATGAATTCAAGCATCAACAAGGGGTCATGGTGAAAAGGAGATTGTAGAGAAGAGGAGGGCCACGGGTCGCGGTGAGGAGGTGAGGGAGGAGATATAAGGAAATTGAAAAATAAACTAAGTAATGAGAAGCAAGCATACGAAGGTGAGGGAGGAGGATAAAGAGAGTGAGGAGAATGTTAAGTATTGAAGAGAAAGGGGAAAGAGGGAGGAGAAAATGAGGGTGGAAGAAAAGGAGGAATGGAGGGATAAGGGGGATTAATAAAAATGCTAAGTGAGGAGAGTATAGAAGAGGAAGAAGAGTGTAGACAAATCTAAAAATAAACTAAGTATAGAAGAGAGGAGTGGAGTTGGAAAGATAAATTCCAAGATAATAAAAAGAATTGTTCCAAGAGATTAGTGGTTCCAAGAAAGTACATGGTTCCAAGAAATTGGACATGGTTCCAAAATTCCAAGAATTGAACATAGTTCCAAGAAATATTATCCTTGTTGCACATGGAATAAGCACTCTTTTGGTGGTTAGATGAAAACTTGGATATCTTGAGCATGGAAAATCAGATTTTGAAACCGCGAAATGCATGACAAAGCTAAGAATGCGGGATACACAATGAACTTATAATCCTTCAAAATTTATTCTTCTTATAACAATTCTTTTATTATTATTCCTGGAGAAGGAAAATAGAAGTGACCAAATTTTCAATCAACAAGAGTCTAAACATAGTGCTAAGCACAACTAGCGTAGTGAAGGAGGCAATGTGGTACCTAAGTGGAAGGATCAAGATGTCATTGTTTACTTGACCTCCTTGACCTATATCCACTTTGCATTAAGTGATATTCTCATTACGAGTGAATGTAAAAGAAACTTTCACCTACATATACATTTGTGTGCATGTGCTCACACATAGGCACATGCACACACACACACGCACATGCACATGCACATATAGATAGAACTTAATAGTGTGACTTAAACCCATATTAATGAACCTTAGGTTGTGATGAAAAATCATGGAATCATAGAATCAAAGAGTTAATATGGTTAGGATGTGTGGAAATCGGGGCTAGGGAATGTTTTCGCAAGGGACATTGACATCAGTGTTGTTGCCAACATTCCCGGAGCAATCTGTCATATTGTAATCTATCAAGGCTATAAATGAGACACTAAAAGGATTCCCAAAAGTGGGTGTGGAAGTGGAGTCCTATCCATCGGGGGAGGGTAACCCATAAGGGTAAATGAAATCAGAGGGAGAACCTCCTTTGGACTACATTACCATGGAACTTTAGAAAATAAAGCTCTTAAAGTTTTATAGGGGAGGTGTAGGGGAATGTGTTGATGCATGGTTGGAGGGAATGATGAGGTTTTTTCCACTAAGAGAGTATTCCTCCACCTTAAATGCAAAAATAAATATATTCTAGCTTCAAGACAATGCCTTGAATTGGTGGGAAAACCTTGAAGGACAGTTGCATCTCACTCTAGACACTATCTCATGGGAATTATTTGAAGAGAGGTTTTGAATAAAGTACCTACCTACATTATGTGAAGAGAGAAAAGTAGCATCCTTTCATGCCTTGGTGCAGGGAGGCTGAAAAATTGAGAAATATGAGATAAGATTCATGGAATTGACAATATGTCTTATACATGGACACCAATCAACATAAAGTAGATCTCTTTGTGTATGGGTTAAATCATAATATTAGGGCCTTTGTGTGAATGTGGAAATCATCTTTAATTGCAAAAGCAATTGAAAATTCCTGATATGAAAAAGAAACTTTAGATTCCAAATGGGATAAGAGATGGGATACGATCTACCATTCCACAATAGTAGGGGTTTGTGGGGAAGGCCCCTTGAACCTTATCTAGGGGAGGAAGTTCTAGGCTACCTCGTATTCAGGTCATTTCCCACTTCCGAAATTTCACTCCCCTTTTCTATTTTTCCGAATCCTTCTCTTCCTTTATTTTCCCTTTTCTACACTTACCTATTTTTTCCAGTTTCTTTTTTCCCTCCTACTATCCCTTTCTAGTTTTACACTTAGTCACATTTTTAAGACCGCGGGTTCTCAGGTTGGTGGACTTATGGTTTCTAATCTCCATCTATAAATTCACATCACAAGTCCGACTGACCGTCATGTTGTTCCATTCTCAGTTGATTCTACGATCGCAGGATCCGGGGTTGGCGGGATCAAGCTTTCATGCTCCCATGTTTTGGGATATACACATTGCACCGAAAATTTATGTGATCTACATTTTGATCCCCCTACTCCCAACACTTCCAAGTCTCATTCTGCCTACGTGAGTTTGTCTGACCTCCACGCCATTCCACACTTAGCCATTTTCTCACTTTATACCATTGTGGACTCGCGGGTTCACAGGTTCCCGGGTTCGCAAGAAAATCTCAAATCATATTTTTCTCATGTCCATCCCCGCCACCCTCATGCCCTTCCCAATGCACATTTATTATTCTTTTAATTCTAATAACTTACCATACAGGTTCGAAAGGATGGTCATTAATAAGCGAAAGGCTCGAGGAGATCTCCTATTAAAACACATTAAAGAAAGATTTATGGAGGGCTATATTATCTCCCTTCAACGTTCATTGTAAACATAATCTGGAGCAAGGGAACGTTCTTGTCAACTTGTGGTAGCAACTCAACAACATTTCTGTGGAGATACATTGAATATTTTAGGGTGCAAGGATCAGAGTTTTCAGTGGTCCAGAGCATATTCCTACTACGCATCCCCTTCTTCCCAGAAGGAAGTAATCTGGACATCTGGAATTGCATGCATAGGTTGTGTCTCGGAATTCTTTGACTATAAGGAGTTGGTCACCTAGTGTGTCGAGATATATATTCCACGCTAGCAGATCATTCAGTTATGGGACCATTCCCCTATTTGTCTATCACCTCAGGTATTCCGTAATATGTTGATACTTCCCGACCCAATCCTCACCTTCAAGGGAGAAGATTGCAAGGAGTTCTTAAAGAAGCATGAAAATGGATTGGACCTCTTACCTGGATTCCTAGAGAACCCAATGGTTTCCCCCGAGGACATCACGAGATTGCAGGTTGGCTCATTTAAAAATCCCTTCTGGGAAATTGCATGGATTTTTAGGAGGATAATAGGACAAGATACTACAACCAACATCTCCCAGATGATTCTTTACATTCTATATTTTACGGTCAAAGAACATGCCATATTTGATTGGGGTAAGTTGATTTCCATTGAAATATCTTCCCAATTGTCGCAATACAATAAGGAGAAGAAATTATTTATGTCATCTTATTTGGTTTTCAAGATAGTGCACTGTTGTCAGTTCCTGATATTATCTGTGTGTAAGAAGGTAAACTGCAAATTTGACCTCGTAACCTTTTGGCATCAAACATTATGGAGGCACAAGGCCTCCCATAATTTTTATGAAGTTTTTAATGATTTTGTCTCAGTTTTTACATACTTGTTGTTTGGAAAGGATGCTCCCTGGATGTCTGAATAGGTGAGTAAGTTCCTAGATAGGAAGGGGAGACTAGAACAAATGGATAATTGTAATGTTATAAGGATTTTTGGGTCCAAAGAAAATCCTTCCTTCCTTCTGTGCCACATATCTAAAAAAATGTTTGTTACTAAAATAGAAAGGAAGTACAACTATTGGTTGCAGTTTTTACATGAAAAGAGAAAAAAACAATTCATACCTTTTCCTTGGAAAGTCAGGGATTTCATATTCATAAATATGAACAAGAATGATGAATTCACTGGCCACTTCCACAACCTCAATTTAAAATATGCTAAAAAGGTAAAAGGGTTCGACCCTAGTGGTATTTTTGTAGAACATCTATTGGTTGTTGGTTTCAACAATTCTTTCATTAATGTTACTCTAAATGAAGACAAAGACAATGTCTTAGGCACTCCCACTTATGACACCAGAAACCTGGAAATGATACTTAGCACCAATGAGTCATACAAGCATAGAGGAAAAGGTTCGGGTGAGAAAAGTGTCTAATCCCTAACTATCACTCCAAAGAGTACAACATCTCAGAGCAGTGATCTAACAACCCACCAAATTAAGAAAGTAACACACAGTTCTTCAGGCAGAGGAGGAGATAAGAACCCTCCTTTAGGAAAAATTTAAAGTTCTCACAAACTTCCCTTGAGGAAGAAAAGAAAAAACATTGTGCAAGAAGAAGAGGGACCTCTAGGTGAAAGAGACATCCATGATCTCTCCCTCGAGGATATGGAACTCGAAATTGACATCGAAAAAGTGTTCCCCAATGTCGACTGGCTAGAGAAAATTGCTCACCAGAACCCTCATATGGAAATAATTGAGACCGAGACCTTCGACAAAGAAGAGCCTTTTGTATTTCAGAAATTTGATTATTGAGAAAAGAGATGTAAAGAATAAAAAGGAGAAATATCATTCAGATATTAACCTATGGAACATGTTGCCTTCCCAAATTTCCCAAATTCACCGAGAAACTGGAGATGCTCTAGATAATTCTATTGGAGGCCTTGAAGTAGAGAGTGTCAGGTTAAAGGAGTGAATAAAAGAATTGGAGGAATCTTTAATATCTCTTCCAGTACTTGCTAGTCCTTTAGCAATGATCAGGCCTACGACACCTGCGAAAAAACTAAAAGGATAAACAATCCTTCTCACATCATCCTGGGGCTATATGGAGAAGAATATCGAGAAAAGAATGGAATTAATTATCGAGGCTTCAGATATGTCAAAGAGCATGGTCTCTTTGGGAATGAGAGCACACATTTTCATGAATATCTACAGGAAGATTCGAAAAATGAGGAAGGTTTCTACCTCGATGCGGTTGTACCATTTGTTTTTAAAGTTACCAATATGATAGAGTTGAGAAGAAGAGAGGAGGACCTCCCTTATATGAACCAGATAAAACAATTAAACGCATGCTGGAAGGAAAAGGTTAAAATTCTGAATATTATTGTCCAAGCATGTAGCCAGGCCATAACCAGAAAAGAAGAATTATTCAAAAAGATAAATGAGATTGATCTAGCTGGGAGAACCAATGAGGTCCAAGACCCCAAATTGATACTCAACTCGTTGTTATTAACCAAGAAAGCATTTGACGAACAAGTTGAGATCTTTAAAGGGTTATCATTTGAAAAATTATACGACATTCTCGAGTATAGTGAAGATGATGTGGAAAAATGACTAGTTGATTATTCTATTAAAAATCAAGATATTGAAGAAGATTTGCGGAAAATTTCTATTGATCTAAGGGACTTGGAAGGCGAGCTCTTCAATATAAAAATCCGGCATGAAATCAACATGGTGCCAATGAGAAGCTACATCAAGGAGTGGTTTAAAAAGGTCGTCGACAAACTTATCGATGAAGGGCAAAGGACGGTTGAGACGGTTCCTGTAACCGCCAAGGAAATCCATAAAAGGACATCTGCGAGAAAGTGAGATACCATCATAGTAAGTTCATACTGATCACATCTTTCTGTCTTTATCGATCTCTTCATCCAGTTACTCCACCTCTTTAAATAGAAAGGTTTAACCGAAGACTGATAATTTCCTTTTTCTTCTTACCAGGTCTTGTTGTCTTCTGCCGCCCACTTTATTCTTTATACGAACTTCATTCTTATACATATTTTATTTATGGTCCGCAGGAGCCCCAATCCCATTCATTATGAAAAACACATTTTAATTTCAGAGAATATGTATTGAGTTATATATTTTTTAGAAATTCCAAGAGAGATATTTTGGGAACAATCTCGATTGTACTTTGTAACCCAGTTTTTTTGAATATAAAGTATTTGAGGTTGATCTATCATTATCTTCATTTGAGCTACCCATGTATCACTCTGTCAAAGTTCTCTTATGCATGCAGATCATTTTCTTTTAATTTTTATGTGATCAGAAATATTTAGCCCTACTATGATGGATGTGAGGAAATTTTGTTTATTTTCTTTAAATGTATTAATGTATGTGATTCCTGGTCCATTCTCGGGAACTTTCTTTTTAAAAATAAAACACAGTTTTATATTTTCTTTTATATCTATTTTTACTTCCCTTTGACGGACTTCTATAAAAGTCCCACATTTAAAAAATTATAGAGGAGTATGACCTCTATAAAAACACATGAGGATCTATATCCTCGTGAGGTTGTCGTTTTGGTCCTAATGGATTCAAGCGTCAACACCTCCTTATGGAAATAGAGTTGCACATAAAATTGTAGCAGCATCTGTTTTAATGCAAGTAAGTGTAGCATCTTAGGCATTATCAGGGATTCACGAGAGTCCAAGGAATTCATGGGGAATTTTTAGCAAGGGAATGATTTCGAGGGGAAGGAACCCATCTAAGAGGTCTCCATAGAATATCACACAAATTCTACCCCACATTTCTTGTTGGGGATGTAGGATACATCATTACTTGTGTGACTACCAAGAGTCACAATCCATTAACATGCACAAAGAAGGGAAGACATCGATGGGGAAGGTAGGCAGTAACCACCGAATATATGCAGTGATTAATAATCACCAGGATGAACATCAATCCATTATGGTGGAGTCATCAAGTAAACTAAACAATGTTAAAGTTAAAATATTGTTTGATATCAGTGCAACAAATAGTTTCATTTAACCATATGTATTAGATAAATGTGGGTTGGCAACCTATGTGCACATTGAATTTAAACTGGCAGAGATGGCTTATGGGGTAAAGAAAGTAGTAGTACCTAGTGTAGAGAAGTGTTTTGAAGACCCAAGGGGTGTGTACTACTAAGTTAAAAGTGTATTCCATGGCCTTGGGTACTTATGATCTAATTCTTAGTATGGGTTGGCTAGAATCCCACTGATATTTTTTAAACTATTTCAAGAAAATATTTCTTTATTTATATGACGAGGGAAGGAAAATTGAGATCCATAGTATTAAGAGGAAGGTGTCTCTATGTTTCATATTGAAAATGAAAGTAAAATGTTGTTGGAGGAAAGGATGTCAATTGTATGTAGTAGAGGTGGTAAGTGATGGGGAAATGGACCCTCTTTAGACCAATACCTAGTTTTATCATAATTCAAGGAATGTTTTCCCAAAGAGTTTCCAAGATTACCTCCAGAAAGATAAATTGATCTCATTATTGAGAGAAAACCCGACGAGGAGCCAATTTCCAAGACACATTATAGGATGATGGATCCAAAACTTTGTGAGTTGTAGATATAGATTAAGGAATTGCTAGACTTGGGGCTTATTAGAACTATTGTTTCACCATGGGGTGCACCAATAATATTTGTCAAGAAGAAGGACAATAACTTGTGATGGTGCATAGATTACAAAGATTGTGAAGAATAGGTACCTGATACCTCAAATAGATGATGTCTTTGATCACATGAAAGGAGTAATGGTTTTCTAAAAAATCGATCTATGATCAAGTTATCACCAGTTAAGGATTAAGGAAGGTAGCATTCCTAAGACTACCTTCTCGATTCAATTTGGGCACTGTGAGTTCATAGCGGCGCCATTCGATTTGACCAATGCACCAATTGTATTCATGTGCCTGATTAATAGTGTATTCCAAAAGTAATTAGACCATTTTCTATAGGTATTTCTAGATGATATTCTCATCTATTATAAAAATAAAAGGAAACCTGAGGAGAACTTACAATTAGTGTTGTCATGCTTAAGAGAAATGTAGATTTTATGGCAAGTTGTCTAATTGTTCTTTCTTTTAGAAAGAGATTCAATATCTTGGTCTTATTATTTTGGGAGAAGGAATTTTGGTGGACCTTAAAAAGGTGAAGGCCATAATGGATTAACCGGTGCCAAAAAATGCTTATGAAGTGTGAATCTTCATGGGGATATTTAGGTAATATCGAAGGTTTGTGGAAGGGTTCTCAAAGATTGAAAAACCCATCACTACCTTGCAGTGCAAGGGAATCAAGTGCGAGTGGACCGAGGAATGTGATGCAACATTCATTGAGCTTAAGAGATTACTAACCCGTGCGCCAATCCAATGTTGCGTTAATGCAAGATAGGGGAGTAATAGCATACACATCTCAAAATTTGATCCTTCATGAGGATATTTATGCCACACATGATTTAAATTTGGTAGTTGTGATGCTAGCTTTACGTATATGGAGGCATTATCTTATAGGCCTAATATTTGTGCTCAAAATTGATCATGAAAGATTGGAGCATCTCTTCACACAAATGGATCTAAATTTCAGGTAAAGGTGATGGAGTGAATATATGAGTGAGTATGATTTTGCAATTTTATATATTAAGGGAAAGGAGGATGCATTGGTTGATGCCTTGAGTAGAATATCGTGGATCTTCTCCTTAGTGCCCTTAAAGGCCAATTTGGGGGAGTGAGTGTTATGACAACATCTTGGAGATAGTTTGTATTTAAAGGTTACATAAACACTTTAGAGTGGGAATACAGTAGAGCCTATTTTCAAAGTGTATGTTCTTAGGGTGGATGTATTGTTGCGATTTCAAGGGAAGATGTACATCCTTGAGGAAGGATATATTTGAAGCACTATTCGTAAGGAAGCCCATAGAACACTTTACTATGCAAATCATGGTGTGAAGAATATGTATGCATGTGAATAAGCTTTTCTTTTGGGCAAGCATGAAGTGCGATGTAGTCCAATTTGTCATTAAATGCCTTGAGTGTCATCAAGTAAAGGTTGATCATCACCACCTAGCATGACTCTTACAACCGCATGCCATTCATATATCCAAATGGGAATTAATTTTGTGGATTTCATTGTGGGATTTCCTCCCATATTGCAAAGACATAATGGCATTTTGGTTGTAGTTGATAAATTGACCAAAATTGTTCATTTTGTTCCAAGCATAGTTACCAACTTGAAAAGAACCTTTTAGAGTTCTTGTTTTTTAGAGGTTGCATTTAGTGATCATTTTTTCCTCCATTTCRAAAATTGGTGCTAATTGCAGTGCCTTTTTTTTTCAGGGTTAAAATTAGTACCTTTTGCAACTATGGTCTCAACAACCTCATAAGGTTTCCAACAAAAACCTTAAAATGAATCCCAGAAGACAAAAGTTGTGCCAACAATGACACCTTTTTTTTTGGTGTAAAACTTATAAATTATTTGAAAGGATGGCCTCAACAACCTGTATAGTTGCAAAAAAAATCTTAAAATCAACCGTAGAATCAAAAAGTGATTCTCAAAATAGCACCAAACCTCTTTTCCGGGGGTCAAAAATGCAACTTCTTTGAGACCCATGATCTTGACAACCAATATTCTTATGACCAAAATCTGAAAATCAACCCTCAAATTAGAAAGAGGTGCTACTAGTATCACTTCACTATTTTTTCGAGCTTAAAATTGCAACCTTTTTTAAACCATGACCTAAAATCACAGTGTTGTTGCAAACAAAATCATAAAAATAAAAATAAAAACAAAAATGAAAAAACAAGTAAAAATAGAGAAAAAAAAGAAGAAAATGAAAAACATGTGTTTTCTAAAATAAAAACTATTTTTTGTCTTCGAAGCAAAGTCGGTCCGGCGGATGGAACGAGAAGAAACGCCTAAGCGGCTAGGGCCCAAACCCTAGCCGCCATTACTCTGAATCTCTGGTTGCAGGTACGCGGAGCTCCGTTAGCCGCTGTCGTTCCAGGCTCTCGCCATACAGGGCGCGATACGGCGTTTCCAGCTCGGCCTCCTGCGCGCACGCATCAGAACAGTGGCTGCCCAGGTGACCGCCGTCCTCCCAAAATGACTGCAAATCCGAATGCCGAGAATGCGAAAGATCCTTTGGAATCTTTTAAAGAGTTAGTCCGCTCGGCAGGAGCTAAATCCAATCTTTCTCCTCCGTCTAAGTTTATTAAGAAGCTGGAGGAGATCCCCTCCGTGGAGCTTTCTCCAGAGGACCCTTGTAACTGTGCTCTCTTTATGGCAGAAAAGACCCTCATTGGAAAG
>JASDQU010305445.1:68463-91754 GCA_032191745.1 Picea mariana
CCCCCCCAGGCCCGACAACAGCGAGAGATTTACGGGCTCCAGTTCCGGGCCCCTCGGCCTCGGCAGGTCTGACTGATTCAGTCCCATCTAGCGATTCTATGGAAACTTCTGGTACTGAAGACATTTCAGTCCCGTCTCCTCCCCTTACCCGAGGACGAAAGACCAATAAAGCGCGCAGAGAAATGGAGGCGGCCTCCAACATTTTTTCAGGCTCTCAGAAAAAGCTGGACCCCTTCATTAAGAGGAAAATTCCTCCCCCCTCCGTTTGATGTATTGCTTCTATCTTCTATTGTGCTCACAGTTTGTGAGAATTTATACATGTATGCAGTCTCTGTCATTTTCTCGAATTAGCTCAAGAAGCAGATGGAATTGGTTTCCCAAGACATCCATAAGAAGGTTGGCAGCACTGTTAGAGGTCACCAACCTTCTTCAATTTTGTAACTTTCTGATTCTGGCATGCCAGAATGCCGCCTAATGCAACATAACCGTCTCCGTTAAAAATAAAAATAAAAAAATAAAAAAAAATAAAAATAAAAACTTAAAACTTTTTTTTAAAATATGTTTGAAATTTAAAAAGAAAAGGCAAAGAAAAATAATTTAAATTTTTTTAAAAAGGTTTAAAATGATTTTAAAAATGAAAATAAAAAAGTTTATAATGAATCAATACAAATAATAATGCAACTTAAATTATTTTTTTAAAGAACATAAAAAATAATTAAAAAAAGACAAAATGAAAAAATGACTTTTGGGGTTATAATGATTCAATCAATAATAATGCAATTAATAATTTTTTTTTTTAAACATAAAAATGAATTAAAAATATAAAACTTAAAAAAACCAATTAAAAAATAAAAATGACCAAATGACCCAAAAAAAAAAAAACTTTTAGGGGTTCCAAGAATCACCCCATGTCTCCCCCTACCCCAAGTCATTTTTCGTAGGTGGTGCTCCTTTAGGGGGAAAGCATAGGGGGAGTACCCCTACTTCTCCCTTATTTGTAGGCCCTGCCACTCAAAAGATTAAGATGATTCGACCTTCCTTTCCTAGAGAAAAGGAAAAATCCACAAGTCCTAAAACACTAAAAAGACACCTTGCCCCTAAAAATACAAAATTGACTTTATAAGATGAAAATGTTGTAGGTAATATGATTTTTATCTCATATAGAAAACAAGTTGAAGAACATGTCCCTACAGAGAAAATTCAATTGAATATTGAATTATATAGTATGTCTTCACTATAATATTAATGATGCATATAGAAAACAAGCTGGTGAACATGTCCCTACAGAGAAAAATCAATTGAATTATACAGTATGTCCCTACAGAGAAAAGTCAATTAAATTATATAGTATGTCTTCACCATAATATTAATGATGTGGCTAGAGAGATATTAGAAATAAAAGGACATGTTTCATAGCTTCACTAAGAGATGGGTGAGAAAAAAGATCACTCTAGTATCCTGAAACAAAACACATATATGATAAATGCTACTAAGAGTAGGATAAGCCAAGTAGAAGAAGTATTAGATGAAATACTAACTCATCCAATGCCTCATCCTCCTTTCATTTATGATGATAAAATACATGGTCCAAGTTTTGTTTGGACAAAAAAAAATAAGGAATAACCATAATCACCATTTTCTCAATTATTGTTGAAAGCTATTTATGTTGATGGGAAAGAAGAAACAAATTTCTTTGAGTAGGTAATTTATGTTGATAGGAAAGAAGAACCAGATTTTTTTTTGAGTAGGTAGAAAAAGAAAGAAAATTGAAAAAGGCTCGAATTGTTATAAAAGAGTTGGAAAAAAATGGAAAATAAAAGAGTTGGAAAAAAAATGGAAAGAAATGAAACAAGATATTCATAAGATAAAAATTGTAAAAGAGGATCTTGAATCCTCACACACTCAATATGAAGAAAAATATGGTATTGACATAACTCCAGAATATGCTAGTGGATTCTTAGGTACTTTTGCGGATATATGGAAATAACTCAGATATATGGAAATAACTCAGGAATCAATGGAAATATGTTCCCCTTGATCCTTCTAACACTCCTTCCTCCTCGATATTATCTTTCGAGTAGGATATTCAAACCCCATTTCTTATTTTAATTGCAAATCCCCAAATGATATCATGAAATAATTACATGCCTTGGAAGGTTGGGCAAGAACCCAAATAACAATCTCCAAGAATCAACTTTCCTTTTTAGAACTTGCTTTAAGGCTCACATGGGGATTCACAAGCCAATTATAAAATTGGTGGAAATCAATTGGGGATGAAGAAACAAATCAAATTTTTAATGGTGCAACTCTCAAATATCTCATTAAAGCAATTTACCTGGAATTCTATGGTGATGTCCTTGATATTGATAAGCACTACTCAAATGTTTTCTTATCAAAAAAATTGCATGATCTTTCTCTAAGATTTGGATATAAGTGTGTCATGCAAGATATTTTGTATAAGACATAGAATCCTTCTTATCCTTGTTGAGATTATGTACCTTGGGAGGTGTTCCCCATGTGTTTCTGCTCTCCTAAATACATGTGGGATGTACTATGTACTTTGTGTCTAATTTCACTTTGACTTAGGAGTATTAAGTCAAAAGTGAAATTTTGTCATTTATGCCTAAAATGACCATTAATTCACTTTGTGGGTGAATTAGAGACATAAAGTGAACTTAGAGAACTTAATCCAAAGTGGGTTATTGAGTGAGATTCTTTTTGAGAGATCTCAACCTTTGATTAGATGGGAGATGGGATGATATTAGCCATCCATATCCTAGGTTTCCTTATGGAGGTTCAAGAGGGGCGCAAAGGGAAAATGAGAGCTCATAACTTCATTTTCTCACTTGGAGAGATTGAGAGGGAGCTTTGGCATGAGGTTTGTTACATTAGGTGAGGCTATCTTGGGAACGTATCTTCATGGAGAGAGTCATCTAGCTTGGAGCCTGGTTTATTTACTGAGGATTTTTCATTTTTGTGGAGGGTGCACTTGTTGAGGAGGGTGCATCAGCAGTGGGGAGGTCTTACACCTGTCAGATTGTAGTGGGATCAGTTTCAGAGGGAGGCCACACACCAGTGCTTGATTATTGTGGAGGGGTTTTCCATTCATAGCTCACAGTTTGCATCTGCAACAGTTTTGGTGGTTTTGAGAGAATTTATGAGGGGCACACCTTCCTAGGGCACACCTAGGTCATTTGGACTTGTATTTCATCTTGGATCAAGCTTCTATTGTATCAGGTTCATATATATTTTGTACTTGTTGTATTCCACCATCTCTTTTCCTCATATATAGACATATATCCCAAACTGGTTTTCCCCGGGGGGGTTTTATCCAGGGTCATGTTGACCAAAAATACCTGTGTACAAAATGATGTGTGTTAGTCTTTTAGATCTGCTTATTTTCAGCTGTAAAGATCTCTAGGTGTGTTGTGTTTATTTTAGTATGCATGTGCTAACTTCGGGTTACTAAAACTACATGCTAGAGAACCTAAAATTGCAAGTACAACCGTAACAAATCAGCAAGAAGTTCCTAAACTATTGGCTGTCCTAAAACATCAGAAAAACCTTTTCATAATAGTTGAAACTTAGAGCCAATATTTGGTGAAAGACAGACCCGGTTGGTAGCTTGATAGGACCTGGAAAATCTTCATGGTATTAGAGCTGAGGTGGCTGATTTTTTAGCAGTTTGGACAACATATATGTTGGCTATCATATACATCTTCTTGGCAGATATTTTTGGACAGCCATTGATTCTTTCAGTGGTTGTTAGTGGGTAGATTTTTGTAGATGACAGTTGGGCAGTTGTGACAGTTTGTCGTCAGTCTCTTTTCACACCTACGGAGTAGGAGTGAGGCTGATTTGACTCGACCTCTTTTCACACCTATTTTGCTAGGAGTGAGGTCGGAGTACGCTTGTCTCTTTTCACACCTGTGCTGACAGAAGTGAGGCAACGTCTCCTTGGAAGTGTGAGCATCAGTTAGAGTGCAGTTTGGCAGACATGTCATCTTCTCATATGTGTGTTGAGGACATGCTAGCTGGGGTAGCAATTGGTTGCCTTGGAAGGCGATGATGGTCTTTATCTTAGAGGACCTCGAACTATGGGATTGTTACTTCCCCCATCTTATTGGTAGAGTGGTATCACAACTACAACAGAGGAGACAGAGTTTCAGACACGGTTTCAGAGAGAGTGTTCTTTCCTCATATGATGCACTTTAGTTGAGACGACACCCAATATATGTTATATTGACAACGGGGCTTCAAGCCATATGACTAAAGTCAGACAGAATTTGACTGATCTCAGAGACATCGAGGTCGGGATAGAGATTCCTCTTGGAGATGACACATTGGTCATAGTTGCTGGGATTGGCACCGTTACCTTTCGAAGAGATGGCATGCCACCTATATTTTTCAGGGATGTTCTCTATGTCCCTGGGCTGAAGAAGAATTTGATTTCAGTTTCTACCCTCTAGGATAGAGTTCTTGAGGTGTCTTTCAGAGGCACTGAGGTACTCATTCACCCTCAGGGGTATTCACTTGCCTCAGGACAAGTGATTGGAGTGAGGGATGGGAAACTGTTCAGATTGTGTTTTCATCCACTTCATGCATTGACATCGAGCAACAACAACAACATACATATATGTGAGTTATGGCATCGTAGGATGGCCCACCTACATCATGGATCTCTCGAAGGACTAAGAGAGGTTGTGACCGAAGTGCCACAAATCAGTATATAGCATAAAGATTTTTGTAGAGGGTGTGCGCTTGGTAAGTTTACCAAGGCATCGTTTCTCGACAGTGACACCAGGTCAACAGGGATACTGGATTTAGTACACACGGGCGTGTGTGGGCCCATGAATCGAAAGTCCTTGAGTGGTTGTGAGTACTATCTCACATTTATTTATGACTACTCAAGGAATACTTGGATCTATTTCTTGAAGGCCAAGAGTGAGGTCTTCACATGGTTCCAAGAGTTCAGAGCTCTTGTGGAGAACCAATAGGAAAGAGGATCAAAGTCTTGCGGTCAGATAACGGGGGTGAGTATTCCTCCAGACAATTCATAGAATTTTGTGCCCATCATGGCATTAGAAGACAGATGACCATACCATACAACCCCCAACAGAACGGGGTTGCTGAGAGGAAGAACCGGGCTATTACCGATGCAGCGAGATCCATGTTGCACGATCATTGTTTGCCTTTGTACTTATGGACAAAGGCATGTGCTACTGCAATTTACCTGCAGAACAAGAGCCCCCACAGGATATTGGGGAAGATGACTCCTGAGGAGGCCTTCACTGGTAGGAGGCTCGATGTCAAGCACATCAAGATATTTGGGTTCTTGACCTTTTCTCATGTCCCCTCAGAGAGGAGGACAAAGCTAGACCCCACAACTTAGTAGAGGATTCTAGTTGGATACTCATAGGTGTCCAAAGCCTATCACATCTACATTCCGCCACTTAGGAGAGAGGTGGTGAGAAGAGATGTTAGATTTGAGGAGGATATGGATTTTTAGATATATATTGAGTCGAGAGTTAGATTTGAGGATGATGCAGAGGCATCACTTGATGTCTCAGAGGGAGCACAACCTCAGGTTTCAAGTACACTAGTATCGGGGGTGACATGGTCACCATGCACAGATTCAAGGTCATAGTCAGAGCATGTTCAGTCAGAGAGGGCGCAGACTTCAGGTTCTCAGAGTGTTGAGACGAGTCCTGAGGCAGTCACTCTTGGGTAGAGTGACCTTACTTCTTCGTTGACCACTTCAGGGAAGAGGATAGATGGTTTTAGGAGACCCTAAAGGAGGCTAGAGAGAATGTAGGGGAGCCCAAGAGCCAGATTAGAGAGAGCAGACCTCCAGTCAGATTGGGAGCATATTTGGCACTAGTGATGAGTATTAGGGATACTGAGCCACAAACATTTGCACAAGTAGTGGACCAACAGGTCTGGAGAGAGGCCATGGTAGAGGAGTATGACTCCATTGTGTGCAATGACGTCTGGGAGGTGGTTTCGAGGCCAGTGGGGAAGTCAGTTGTGACTTCCAGGTGGTTGTACAAAACCAAGTTTGTTGCAGATGGCATCATTGAGAAACACAAGGCTCATTTTGTGGCACGAGGATTCTCTCATATTGAGGGAGTCGATTATGATGAGACATTCACACCAGTTGCGAGATACACCTCCATCAAGAGTATCATTTCCATAGCAGCAGAGATGGGTTGGAGAATTCACCAGATGGATGTGAAGACCACATTTCTGAATGGCTTTATTGATGAGGAGATGTACATAGAGAAACCATAAGGTTTTGAGGTGAGTGATAGGGAGACTCATGTTTTTATTTTGAGAAAGGCACTTTATGGTCTGAAGCAAGCTCCCCGATCTTGGTATTCACACATAGACAATTACTTGCTTCAGATGGGCTTCGAGAAGAGAGATGTTGATCCTAACCTCTATTACATCATTAGAGGTTAGGACACACTCATTCTCATTTTATATGTGGATGATTTGTTCATCACTGGAGTCGAGGATCTCATAGCAGAGTGCAAGATGGGACTTGCATCAAAGTTTGAGATGAGTGATATTGGATTGATGCACTACTTTCTGGGTATGGAGATATGGCAGGAGGAGGGTCACATATTTCTCGGGCAAGGGAAGTATGCAACATGTATTTTGAGCAGATTTCATATGGAGGACTGCAGACCTATGTCTACACCTATGATTACCAACTGGAAGAAGATTAGTGATTCAGATAGCCAGTTGGTAGATTCCATAGTTTAAGGCAGTTGATCGTTTCACTCATGTATCTGGTTAACACCAGACCATATATTTGTTTTTCCATGAACACTCTCAGCCAACATATGGTAGAGCCGAGGAGTGTTCACATGATTGGGGCAAAACACATTTTGAGGTACATTGTTGGGACAATTGATTATGGCCTAGACTATATCAGAGATGATGGAGTCAGTTAGGTTAGCTACAAAGACTTGGACTGGGCATGATGTGCTACTGACAAGAAAAGCACCTCAGAGTGTTTCTTTGGTTTGGGGTCAGGACTTGTTTGTTGGTTCAGCTGGAACCAGAATTCAGTTGCTTTGAGTTCGGCCAAGGCAGAGTACATGGTGGCCATTCAGGCCAGTTGCAAGGCCATTTGGATTTGTAAGATGTTGGTTGGATTTTTTGGTCAGGATATGCCACCAACCGTCATACACTGTGATAATCAGAGTTGCACAAAACTCTCTAAGAATCCAGTGTTTCATGATCAGTTGAAGAACATTGAGATAAGGTATCACTTCATCCATGATTGGGTTCAGGGAGGCGTAGTTCAGCTGCAATATATCAATTGACGACCGGGTTGCAGATATACTCACCAAGGCCTTTCCAAAGGGAAAACATGTCTACTTCAGAGACAAGATGGGATTGGCGAGGAACACCTTCCTCGGTAAGAGCGAGTGTTGAGATTATGTACCTTGGGAGGTGTTCCCCATGTGTTTCTTCTCTCCTAAACACATGTGGGATATACTATGTACTTTTTTCCTTATAATTTGTGTCTCATTTCACTTTGACTTAGGAGTTTTAAGTCAAAAGTGAAATTTTGTCATTTATTCCTAAAATGACTATTAATTCAATTTGTGGGTGAATTAGAGACATAAAGTGAACTTAGGAAACTTAACCCAAAGTGGGTTATTGAGTGATATTCTTTTTTAGAGATCTCAACCTTTTATTAGATGGGAGATGGGATGATCTCAACCATCCATATCCTAGGTTTCCTTATGGAGGTTCAAGAGGGGTGCAAAGGGAAAAGGAGAGATCATAACTTCATTTTCTCACTTGGAGAGATTGAGAGGGAGCTTTGGCATGAGGTTTGTTGCATGAGGTGAGGCTATATTGGGCACATATATTCATGGAGAGAGGCATCTAGCTTGGAGCCTGGTTTATTTACTAAGGAGATTTCATTGTTGTGGAGGGTGCACTTGTTGAGGATGGTGCATCGATAATGGGGAGGTATTACAACTGTCAGATTCCAGTGGGATCAGTTTCATAGGGAGGACACACACTAGTGATTAATTACTGTGGAGGTGTTTTCCATTAAGAGCTCACAGTTTGCATCTACAACAGTTTTGGTTGTTTTGAGAGCATTTATGAGGGGTGCACCTGGGTCATTTGGACTTGTATTTCATCTTGGATCAAGCTGCTATTGTATCAGGTTCATATATATTTTGTACTTTCTATATTCCACCATCTCTTTTCCTCATATATAGAAACATATCCCAAATTGGTTTTCCCAGGAGGGGTTTTATCCAGGGTCATGTTGACAAAAAATACCTATGTGCAAAATGATGTGTGTTAGTTTTTTGGATTTGCTTATTTTCAGCTATAAATATCTCTAGGTGTGTTGTATTTATTTTAGTATGCATGTGCTAACTTATGGTTACTAAAACTACATGCTAGAGCACCTAAAATTGCAAGTACAACCGTAACAAAGCAACAAGAAGTTCTTGAACTGTTGGATTTCCTAAAACAACAACAAAACCTTTTCATAACAGTTGAAACTTAGAGCTAATATGTGTTCAAAGATAGACCCAGTTGGCAGCTTGATAGGACTTGGAAAATATTCAATCCTCTCCTTTGTATAAAAGATACTATGTATCTTTATGGCCCATAATCATTCCTGGTCTAGTTAGAAAAAGTTTTGAAGATTTGAAAATAGATATAGATACTCTTTCTCTTGTTGGTGTACATTTAGAGAATGAAAAGGCATTGCAACATGCATGTACAAAAGATAAGGTCTCCAAGCATCTTAAGAAACTATCTAGATTTGTTATGAAACCTATTTGTAATCAATTTAAAGAGACTTTTGATTTTGGTTGTCATAGATCTAAAAGAAACATTCTCACAAGTTTGCACCCACAAAATCATGTAGTTTCTAGACATCAAGCATTTTCATATCCAAAAGGTTTCCCAAGAAATCTTACTAGAAGAAAAGAATGTTTTTCAAAAGAAGAAAAATTGCTAGAACTTCAAGCCGCTGTTATATTTGTAAACAACAAGGCCATTGGGAAAATAAATATCTCGAAATACACCAGTCAAAGAAAGCTAGTAAATTAGCTTTTTTGTTCAAAATTGATTTCGATCCCTGTAAATGGGATACTTGTTCTAAATATGACCCTGAAGTTGTATATTCTATTGATTATTCCTTTGAATCCTACTCTATTTTATTAGTGTTGATATTTTGATGCAACTACGGAAGAGATTCTTTTGTATTTGTATTGGTAAAACCTCGAGAAGGTTATTGTAATATTATTGTATAAATCGGCTCAAAAGAAATTATTATTTTATTGTTTTCCTTATTGTAAAATTCAAAACAACCCCTCTTAGGGTTGCGTGTTTTCGGGAGTCTAGCTATGTGTATAAATAGACGTCAAGTTCCTCTCATTTGTATACACATACAAATCACCTTCTCTTGTGTATTTGGAGCATAGAAAATGAGTTCTAGTGCAAGAGGTCTTGGTTTCTTGGTCTTTGGTATCTTGGTCATGGTCTATTTATGGAGAGCTATAACGTGACATTGCACTGGTTGAAGGAATCTATATTAAAGAATCAGTTGTTGGGTTTTCTCCCCCACGAGGGTTTCCTAGGATATATATTGTGTTCTGTGATGATTTATCTTTCAGTGATCCTATTACATGAAATTGTTAATGAATGTTAAATAATATAAATGTAACTTCTAAAATTATAACATGGTATCATAACATGCCTGACTAGAAGACAATTCGTAGATATAGAAGACAAAAAGAGTCATTTTTCTTGATAGGAGTGGTTTCCATACAAGACAATACCACCAACAAGTGCGCCCTAGTGGAGCGCATCTTTTCCTTGGATCAAATCTTCAGAATCTAGAATTTGTGACTTAGGGGCATGATGACTACCAGAACCAAGATTGATGAGACTCTAGAGGGAGCTGACAACTTCAGAGCCTGGAGGTACAGAGTATCCCTCCTCCTATAAGAAAATGATCTAGAGAAGTTTAGTAAAGAATAGGTTTCAGAACCAAAGGGAGATGAGGCTAAAGCAAAGCACAAGAAGGATATGGTCAAAGAAAAGAGGATTATTGAAGACTCCATTAAGGACCATCTTATTCATCACACATATTCATTATCCACTCAAAAATAAATGATGTATTCCTTAACCAGATTGTTTGAAGGAAACAACATCAACTGAAGAATGACCTTGAGAACTCAGTTAAAGAACGTGAAGATGAAAAATTTAGAAACCATCCACTCTTACTTCTCAATAGTAAACCAGATCAAGGAGCAGATAAAATCCATTGGTGATACAATGAATGGAGAATAATTGGTGATGACCACCTTGAATGGCCTCCCAAGGTCATGGGATGAATTTATTCAAGGCATATGCACAAGAAGGAAGATACCTAAGTTCAGTAGACTATGGGAAGATCACAACCTATAAGAATCAAGGATGGAAGCAAGAAAAGAGAAGATGGCATATGATGATCAAGCCCTATCTTCCCACACCAGGAAAGGAAAGAGCAATAAAGAATCCTCTTCACCCAAGAAGTTTCAAAAGGGCTGGAGAAATAACCCAAATATCAGATGCTTTTGTTGTCAGAAAATGGGACACATTGCTAGGAATTGTTCCCTCATTCAAAGACCAAGGGAAAAGAAAGGAGGTAAAAGGCATCATGTTCATACAACTGAAGATGATGAGCCACCTAAGAAGGTTTCAAAGGAATATGAATCAAGTGATGTGGAGTATTTTCTTATCTCATCCCTTACAGGAACTATCAATCATGGAAGTGAAATTTGGTTGGTGTAAAGTGGTTCTTCCAAGCACATGACAAATTATAAAGACTCCTTGTCTAACCTTGCTAATAAGAATTCACCGCACAAGGTGAAATTGGGAGATGACTATCAGTGTCTTATCAAAGGAGTAGGAGAAGCCTCCTACACATTAGACTCAGGAAATCCAATGAAGATGAAGGAAGTTCTCTATGTTCCTAGATTGAAGAAGAAACTTCTCTTGA
The DNA here is from genome assembly GCA_032191745.1 of Picea mariana. Taxonomy (NCBI): domain Eukaryota; kingdom Viridiplantae; phylum Streptophyta; class Pinopsida; order Pinales; family Pinaceae; genus Picea; species Picea mariana. The sequence continues at coordinate 79,496 of JASDQU010305445.1, forward strand.
CTTCGTCATTGGATGAGAAGGGTTACAGAGTTTCATTTGTTGATGGAAAAGTTATTATGTGGCCTAGAGGGAATAATTTTGATTATGTTGTGGTGATTGGAGTTCAAGAGGGAGGACCCTACAAATTCAAAGGGTGATCAATGATCTGGAATAATCTTTTAAGACTTGGTTAAGTTTTAAAACATGAGTTCATTAACCAATTAGGAATTGATGAACGAAGAAGAAATTAATGATATATCATAGCAGCCATAATACTAAATGCATATCTGAAAGTAAGCACAAATAATCAACAAACCATAATAGAAAAGTTGTTAATGGAGTTCGGCAAGATTGCCTACATCTTTGGGCCTTTGTCTCAGTGGGTGAGGCTTTCTTATTTATCTTCAATGCTTCAAAATTACATTATAAAAGTTTCAAATGGATTACAAACTAGTCTTGATATGTTCTTCTTGACCTCAATAATCCAACACAACTAATGACACTGAAAATGGTTGAGCGTAGCTCCCGAAATTTGCCCGCAAAGCTCCCCTCCTCAATGGATTCCCTGCATAAAAATGGCTTTGGCTATCAAATTCCTCAGCATTTCTCTTGTTCTAAACCTCCCTAATTCTTCCAAGTACCCATTTTTTATATAGATCTGAAGTGGTAATCAACCTCCCAACTTCCTCCCAATATCTGGCCTCAAATTGGGCTCCAGATCTCCCAATATTGGGCAAAATCCACTAAAATCAGCATAAAAAATTATATTATAATGTTTAAAACCCATAAATGTGCCAAATGGGACAGTGCCATGTGTCCTTGGTCTCCAGGTCACATGGGACAGGCCCATCGGGCTATTAAATTTAATGGCCACATCGGGCTATTAAATGCACATTGGCCCCTCCGGTCTTAGCTCCTAGTCTCATGGCTATGGCCCATGTGGCCAAGCCCTACAGCTCCCATGTGCACATATGGTTAAGCCCAGATTCGCAGCCCCTGGTCAGTCAGTGATGGACCCCGCCTATAGTGACACATAGAAGGCACACAAGATATATATTTCTGGTCACCGGAAAGTTGATATTAGACAAGATGTCACCTTCGATGAGAATGCAGCTTTCAACAAATCAAAATAGTATTGTGCAAAAGAGTTTCATGAGGAGGAGAATGAATTTAACAAATTTCCATAGGTAGAAGCAGTTGAACCAAATGAAGTCATTCATAAGGATAATGTCATGGAAGAACCTCAAAAGCTAGCAGAGATTCCTTCTCACAAGAGAATACCATCTTGGGCACAAGAGCTCCTCATAGATGCAGAGAGATATGGTGCCCCAAAAACACATCTTAGGGAAAGTAAGAAGTTGAAAATGTATTCCAACTATGTGGCATGTTTGTGTGATATCATGGAAAATATTTGAGGAAATGTTGGAAGTGTGGTTAAACAGGGCATTATAAGAAAGATTGAAAGTCTAAGAAGGTTGAAAAACCAAAGGGATATGATAGTACCTCTTCCACAGAGGCGAAAACCTCCACTGAAAGAAGGAGGAGATGTTTACCTGGCATATACAGGTACACATGTAKACCGTGATGTATGGTTGATTGACTCAGGTGCGTCATACCATATGACTCCTCACAGGGACTGGTTCTCTGAATATGAAAAATACGATGGTGGTGATGTATTCCTAGGAGATGAATCGACAACCAAAATCATGGGATGTGGAAGGGTTAAGTTGCTGCTAAAAAATGGAAGGATTATAAATCTCCCCGGGGTTATGCACATTCCAAAACTAGACAGGAGGCTAATATCTTTAAGCAAGTTGGATGATGCAGGAGTGGATACTGTATTTGGAACAGGCACTTGCAAGATGGTACGAGGAGCAATGGTGTTGATGAGGGGAGTTCGGTGTTGAAATATATACAAGTTGTTGGGAAACACTTATACTAATGGGTGTAACAGTTATGTTGTCCCTGAGAAGAGAAATGAAGGAGACAAGACCAATATTGTCCCAGAAAAGAAGACCAAGTTGTGGCATCAAAGACAGGGGCATATTGGAGAAAAAGGCCTTCGAACACTACACGGTAAATGTATGGTTGAAGGTATGGCTAATTGCACTATGGATTTTGATTTCTGCGAACATTGCATATATGGTAAATAGAATCGAGTAAGATTCCCATCTGGTGCTACAAGAGCAAAGGGGATCTTAGAGTTGATACATAGTGATGTGTTTAGACCTGTTCATGTTCCATCACTGGGTAAATCTATGTATTATGTTTCATTCATAGATGATTTCTCAAGGAACACGTCGATTTATTTTCTTAGAAAGATATCTGAGGTATTTGATAAATTTAAAGAGTTTAAGGCTTTGGTAGAAAATCATACAGAGAAGAAAATAAAGGTATTGAGGATAGATAATGGTGGAGAATTTTGCTGAAATGAATTCAAAGAATTCTGTAAGAAGTGTGGTATAGCAAGGTAGAAGACTAATCGATACACAACTCAGTAGAATGGAGTTGCATAAAGGATGAATAGGAAATTGATGGAAAAAGCAAGGAGCATGCTCAACGGTGCCGATTTAGGACAAGAATTATGGGCAGAGGCAGTGGGTACAACATGTTCCCTGGTCATGGATCACCTTTATCAACGTTGGATGATAAAACTCCACATGAGGAGTGGACTAGAAAGAAACCCTCTCTTCAACATCTTAGAGTGTTTGGTTGTGATGCTTATGTACATGTTCCAAAGGAAAATAGGAGTAAGCTGGATAAAAAGGCTGAAAAGTGTATCTTTATTGGTTGTAAAGATGGTGTGAAAGGTTATAAGATTTGGAACCCAGAAACCAAGAAGACTATTTATAGTCGAGATTTTGTTTTCAGAGAGGTAAAAGATGTTTCCAAACATGAACTCCTACCAAGGCCAGAAGAACCTGAGAAAATAGAGTTGGAGTTGGATGATGCAAAATCTGAATCATCTGAAGAAGATGATGAAGAAGAAGAAGAACCTCATACCCCAGTATTGAGGAGATCAGTAAAGGAAAGAAGGAAACTAGAAAGGTATAGTCTACCTGATTTTCATTCTAATTTTTCTTTATCTATTATTGATGATGATCCAAGAATTGCCAGGGAAGCAGTGAATTCAGAGGATAATAAACTCTGGAAGAAGGCCATGGTTGAAGAAATGGATGCCTTGGATAAGAATGAGGCATGGGATATAGTTGATTTGCCAGCTGGAAGAAAATATATTGGTAGCAAATGGTTGTTTAAGAAGAAGTTTAAAGCAGAAGGAAAAGTGGAGAAATACAAAGCTCGGTTTGTAGCAAAAGGTTATTCCCAGGTAGAGGGATTTGACTTTGGTGAGATGTTTTCTCCTATTGCTAAGTTAACTTCTATTAGATTTCTTTTATCTATTGTTGTTGTTTTTTTATATTGAAGTGGAACAGATGGATGTGAAGACAACATTCCTACATGGGGATCTGGAAAGAAGAAATCTACATGAAGCAGCCAGAAGGGTTTGTAGTGAAGGGAAAGAAAGAAATGGTCCATAAGCTAAAGAAATCACTATATGGTCTGAAGCAATCACCTAGGATGTGGTACCAAAATTTTGACACATACATCCTTGGATTGGGATTTGTGAGAAGTAGGGTTGATCACTGTGTATATTCCAAGAAGGTTGGTAATCACTTAATTTATGTAGTGTTGTATGTTGATGACATGTTGTTGGTAGGAAATAACATGGATGCTATCAAGGAGGTGAAATCACAGTTATCCTCCAAATTTGACATGAAGGACCTCGGTGCTGCTAAATTCATTATGGGAATGGAAATTAAAAGAGATAGTGCAAACAAGAAACTTTGGTTGAATCAGAGAAAATATGTTGAGATGATATTGCATAGGTTTAATATGCATGGAAATAAACCGATCAATATTCCTATTCCTATAGGTGTAAATTTATCTGTATATTAGTGTCCCAAGACACAGAAAGAAGAAGAGGACATGTCCCATGTTCCGTATGCCAGTGAAGTTGGCATTTTGATGTATGCAATGGTCTGTACTAGACCAGACATTGCACATGCAGTGGGAGTTTTGAGTAGGTATATGTCAAAACCAGGGAAGGAGCATTGGACAACAGTAAAGAGGGTCCTCAGGTATTTGCACGGCACTACCAATTATGGATTGTGCTACCAAGGAAGACCAGGATTGGACAGAGTGGTGGACATACATGGATTTTTTGATGCAGACTGGGCTAGAGATCTGGATCGCAGAAGATCTACAAGTGGGTATGTGTTTAACCGATTTGGAGGAGCAATCAGTTGGATGAGAAAAGGACATGTTGTAGTGGTACTCTCAACTACAGAAGCTAAATACATGGCAACCACTCATGCAAGCAAGGAAGCAATATGGTTATAGAGATTGTGTTCAGGTATTGGGTTGGTACAACAAGCAGTGAAATTAGATTGTGACAGTTAGAGTGCAATCTTCCTGGCAAAGAACCCAGCTTATCATTCGAAGACAACGCATATTGATGTTTAGTATCACTTTGTGAGAGACATGGTTGAGAAAAAGAAGGTGTTGTTGGAAAAGGTTGACACTTTGAAGAATGTTGCAGATTCATTGACAAATTCTATGAGCACAAAAAAGTTCTCCTGGTGTAGAGTAACAATGGGCATTGATGCCCTGGATTGTTGACTATATAATCCTATGGACCCCTAGATGCAAAGAAAACAACAAGTGGGAGAATGTTGGGTATGTGTTATATTCTTTGCATGTGTGTGTGTGGGCGCATCACATTTGACAACTGGGTCTGACGATTTTGCTATTTTTAGCGGATTTTTCTGTTTTTAGCAGTTTTCTAAATTAATCCTAGATTAAGGGATTAGGGTTTTGGTATCTACGAAATACCTAAAACCATTGTATATATTGTATGGTGAATGGTGAAATTCGAGATGATGAATATAAGAGAGGTTTTCCCCGGTTGAGGGTTTTCGGTATAAATATTTGTGTACTATGTGTATGAGCCATTGATTAAATTATGTTTTGCTTAAGAATCTATAACAAGAAGCTTTTTTGTATTTTCAGGGAATTTTTAAGGCTCAGGAAAATATTTCTATTGTGCATCAATTGGAGGTAATTCAATCTTATCCTAGGTTTTTTTTGTGTGGAAGAAGGGAAGAAGGTTGTTGATCATGTTTTATTATCTAAGGTGTTGGCCACTTTGAAAGGTTGTATTGTTTCTAAGAGTATTGGGCCGGATGGATAGACTGTTGAATTTTTTTTGGCCTTTTTTGACCTTTTGGGCCTTGAATTGTTGGTAGTGGTGGAGGACTCCAGGTTGAAGGGTAAGGTTAGTGGGGCTCTAAATGCTACTTTTATAGCCCTAATCCCGAAAATGGATAAACTTGAATCTTTTGTAGGATTCAAACCTATTTCTTTGTGTAACTTGGTGAACAAGTTAATTACAAATATTATTGCATCCATAATTAAATTTTTTCTCTCTAAAGGCATGTCCAAGGAGCAGTTTGGTTTTTTAGATGATAGACAACTTACCGATGCCATTGGAGTGGTTCAAGAGGCTTTGCACAGTATCAAGACAAAGAAGTCCAAAGATTTGGTTTTGAAATTGGATATGATGAAAGATTATGATAGATTTGATTGGAGTTTTCTCAGGATGGTGCTACTCCAAGTTGGGCTTGGTTTGGAGGCTATAGATTGGATCATGGGATGCGTCAGGTCAACAAATTTCTCTGTTTTAGTTAATGGAAGTCCTTCTAGTTTTTTCAAGGGTTCAAAAGGACTGAGGCAAGGTTGTCCTCTCTCTCCTTTGTTGTTCTTTCTCATTGTAGAAGGACCGAGTAGAATCCTTAAGAGATTGGTTGGTGATGGTAGGCTCGAAGGTGTTTTGGTAGAAAATGGTTTTAGAATTACTCATTTTATTTTTGTGGATGATGTCATCTTATTTGGGAAAGGATATTTACATGAATGTAATTATTTAAAGATGTTCTTGGTCTATTTTGCAATGCCTCTAGTATGGTTTTTAGTAATCAAAAGTCTCACTTTTTGGAAGTTGATTGGTCTATTGAGGGGATTGCTCAGTTAAAACATTTTTCCTTATGATGTCAAATCAATAGAAGAAGGTTTTAAGTATTTCAGCTTTTTTCTTAAGCCAAATTGTTATTCTTTCAATGATTGGATTTGGCTACTTCAAAAGGTGGAAACAAGAATTTCAAATTGGTTCCATAGATGGTTAACATTGTGGGGTCATTTTATCCTAGTTAAATAAGTTTTGGAAAACATTCTTGTTTTCTGGTTATCTTTGAAAAAGATTCCTAAATCCATTTTGGAGAAGATTCCCAGGAGGATATTTAGTTTTTTATGGACTGGTAATAAGGATAAAGAAGGTATTCATCTAATTAAATGGAATAGGATTGCTAAACCTAAAAAAAAAGGAGGTTGGGGATTTAAAAATATTTTTTCTTTTGGTAGAGATTTAGCAGCTATGATTTTATGGAGGAGCTTGATGATTCTTGGTCTTTGGCATGACGTGATTCATAGAAAATATTTAAAGTATAAATATGTGGTGGAGTGGATTAGAGATAGTAGAAATAATTTCAAAGGAATTTCTAACTGTTGGAAGGCCCTTACTTCTTCTTTGCATATTATTACAGACTGGATTGCTTGGAAGCTTGGAAATTGATGGGATATTTGTATTGAAGTTGATCCTTTAGTGGGGTCTCAATATTATTTTAAATTGTCTATGAATCTTCTCTCAGTTCTTCATTCAAAAGGTTTAACGTTTCTGGCTCGGGCTACTTCAAATACTTCAAGTAGGATGAATGATTTCAATTGGAAGTCTACAAAGCATCTTGACCTCTCAGGTGAGTTAAGAGAAGAGTGGGATGCTTATGTGTTGGGTCTTAAGCATTCTGCTTTTTTGTTGTCAGATTCAGATGATTCAATTTTTTGGTGTTGGGATGTTAAAGGTGGGAAGGTATCTTCTAAACATGCTTATGAGGTGCAGTTCATTGATTATTGTTGAAGGAAAATCTCCCTGCAGACAGATAGATCTCCTCTTGAGAGCTAGACTCTTAACTCTTAAGACAAAAGATGGTTATCCTGGACACTAACTTCCTTTTAGGTCTAGATAAACTAATGTGTGTGGAGGAAGGAGAAAATAAGTACCTTTTATCTGTGTTTGTCCCTGCACGGTCCGAGTTGAGCTCCAATATTACGCTCCTCGATAAGCCCTGTAGACAAACAAAAGTACAAACAACTTCCTACTCTATTGAGATTAGCTCGAAATAGACCTATCTATTAGAGACAAATTCATGTGAGATCAAACACATATTTGAAAGAAATAGGCCAAGCATATTATATTAAAGAGAACAACAACGAAGAATGCTTACAACCATAGATGCGAGTGTAGCATCTTCGTCAAGCATTCCTCGTCTGAACCCTTGCTCAAAAAGTCCACCACCGAATGTTGATGTTCCGAAAGACACCTTCTTCATGAGATCATAGGTTAGATGCTTCACAATTATTTCCATCCCCCCTTCACCATGAGAAGGCCTGTTTAAATAGGCTTGGAGAGGCCCAACCACTTGAGATATCTTTGGGGTAAGTTGAGGATTTTCCTCCTTCGGTTATGGATCTTCCCTAAGATCATGGCTTGAACAAGGATTCAAAGCCAACCACCTTCAGATATTGAGGGGATGTTTCCCTCAATCTTCTCAACAAACCAAAATTTTCCCAGAATAGGTAGCGCTCCTCCAAAAAGGACATCATAGCGTTATAGCACTCCTTGAAAGAATAACAACAAGAGTTGGTGTTATAACACTCCCCAAAAGGGTGGACAGAGTGTTATAGCGCAACATGATAGTGTATAGGGGAGCGCTCCTCTCTGAAACTCATTTTTAGTGGTCCTCTTAATGGAAAGAAGGTTTATAAACTCTGTTAACCCATTCCTCTTCTTCCAAATCAATTGTTTGAGGTGTTTCAAGCGTCCATCCGATGTCATTATAGGCACGACATAGACATTATGGCAGTATAAATTTTCTGGCACTTGCAACACTTGTGACCAAAATGTGACACTTGCGACACTTGTAATGATGACACTTGTGACACTATCGAAGTGAGTAATTTTGAGGTGTAACAATTATTCTAATGATGGTTGTGCGGGTTGGATTGTTTGCTTATGGAAATGGTAGGTTCCTTTGAGGATAAAATTATTTTGTTGGCTTTTGGTCGAAAATAGAGTTCTAACCTGGGACAATTTGATAAAGAGAGGGTTTGTTGGTCTTATTAGATGTGTTCTTTGTGGTGATGAGGATGAAACAATTAATCACTTGATGGTTAATTTTTCTTCTACCAAAGAAGTTTGGAGGGGTGTCTTAAGTTTTTTTCAGTTAAGAAAGTATCGAGGTAATGGTCAACTTTCTGTTTGTTTTTAAGATTAGATTAAAGAGATGGGGGATTGGAAGGAAATTCCTTGTTTTATCAACTAGGAAGTTTGGAGGCATCATAACTTTGCTATTTTTGAAGTTCACCAGTTGTCTCTTTCTAAGGTTTGTAATCTATTTTTGCAAAATATGGGTGAGATTGATAAAGACATTGTTGTTTCGGTTCAAAGAATAGTTCGTTCTCCTTTATTAGAGAGTCTTATAGCAGTTGGTTTTTTTATGATGCTTCTCAAGATGGGGGATCTAGATGTGGTGTTGGTGTTGTTCTCAAATGTCCAGTTTTGGGTGTTTACAACATCAAAATGAACTGTGGTCATGGGACCAATTCTCAGGGAGAGATTTTGGCTTTATGGTGTATTTTGTTTTTTTCTCTTTTCAAGTAGATTACCTATTTACAGCTGGTGGGAGATTCAAAAGTTATAGTGGATTGGTTTTATTTTAAAAATAATATGCATGTGATCTCTTTACAACCTTGGATGGAAAGAATTCGTCAATTGAGTGCAAAGTTTACAGAGCTGAAAATTCAACACATTTATAGAGAGTTCAACATGGCAGTTGATTTCCTTTCTAAGGAGGCTTTGGAATTGGAGGAAGACAAAGTATTTTTTTCAAAAGGGGAAGGTTCTCATGCAGAGCATTTTGACTGTCTGTCTATTTTTTAAGACGATATTTTTTTGTTTTGTTGTGATACTCTTGTTTCCTTGTAAGGGACAATGCAAAGGACTGTAAATTTTTTCTTGGGTTACTAAGTTTTTGGAGATATTTTTGGGGTGGATAAGATCAGTTGATGATAAGTTGTTTTGGGATTTATGGATCAATATTGTAATGTTATATTTATATTTTAATATAAGAATGTTTTTTTAGTTAAAAAAACAAAAATACACCATTCGAAAGCTTTGACAATGCTTCAAAAAATACTCCACGTCCATTATTCAATCCAAGTGGAATTACTTTATACACATCATAAGAACCCATTTAATTACAAAGGAAATGTTTTTCTACAATAGGTATCTAGTTGTAGCCAAAGCATGCACCAATGAAGGAGTGGCATTCATGTCCACTAACTTGTTCAGTGTTCCATCTATGAATGGAGTAGGGAGGAGTAACCTAGATCCATTTTAATTGTAAATATATCAAATTCTTAGAGGTGCAATTTTTTTTTCAATTTTTTCACTTTAATAAAGGTTTTCACCTTAAGAGATTTGATCCTCTTCGTTTTTTTTACCGATAACTAGAAAAACTGTATTATAATAAAACTACAATAAACGCAGGTGTTATATCACTATAATGTTCCAAAAAATTTAAACGAACTACATCACAATCCATATCTACTCCTACTACAAGCCTATAACATAAGTTGGCTTGGTCCTTGTACAAGATTTATCTGGATTATTTTGAGAATGACATGAAGGAAGAAATATAACCGAGATATAACAATGAAATACACAAAAATATAGAAGAGAACACAAAAATACAGTGAAACCCAACTTCTATTACTCAATAAGATAGAAAAAAATTGTAGAACACAAATTGGAAAAATGGGGTAGTTTATCTCTAAAATGAAAGAGATGTTGGCTATGCTTCATTCACAAGAAGCCTTACATCACACTCCATTTCATGCTTAAAGGGCCTCCGTCACCTCAATTATCTATGAGAGAGTGAGAGGAGAACAATTCCCATGATGCATGTGGGATAAATTGGACTAAGTTTAAAAAATTCCATAGGCATGTAAAATACTAGGACTTCATGGGCGGTCACGCATCCCAGTACTACTCTAGCCTAAGTGCACTTAACTGTGGAGTTCTAATGGGATCTAGTGCATTAACACTATGTTGTAGGCATGTACATAAAACCACTAGGAAATCATTACATGATTGTTGAGCCTCTAAATTGACATCCCCACTACCCTATTATACTCCTCATCTATACCTTTTTGGCTTACCTAAGCTTAGATAAATGACAAAGAACACTACCATTAGCCATTCATGAGGTCATAAGGTAAAGTATAATTAATTCATGCATTTTTGTGGTTTATTGAGATAGGAGACTAAATGTTTCATGTACTAATGTTTTAATTTGCCATGTATAACCTTTGACCTCTAGATGAGTCCATCCTTTCTGTACCATCTCATCCATTCGGTACTTATGCACCAGATTGCCACTGTCTGAATCCGGTACCAAGCGCACCTTCCATTTAGATCCAGTACCGAATCTCACCTGTCGCGATCCAGTACCAACGACCACAGACTGTAGAAATCCGGTACCAACCACTTGTGCACTATTCGGATCTGGTACCATTTACCGAATCTCACCTGTCACGATTCGGTACCAATATAGGAAGCATAATATACCAAGTTTAGCTCCAGATCGTACTAAAGATAATTGTTGGATGTTTGCTGAATCATTAAAGCTCTAGCAAGGTTATGATAAGCTTGTTTGTTTATTGCTTCATCCTTATGCACTTCGTGTCATGAGGATGAAGCTTAAAATATGTAACCGAATATATAAATTTGACAATTGACTGATTTACTAAAGTTTTCACCTCCTTGTGTTTCACGACTAAGATTGTTTAAATATTCATGGCAAGGATGGTGGAAGTAGTAGAGAGTTAGTATAATATAGCATGTGAAGCAGCATTACATATTGTAGAACACATTCTGAGTTGAAGTTTAATAGAAGGATGTCATTTATTTCCAGGTCTTGATCATTTATGAATGAATGTGAGTTGAGTTGTTAGCATAGTTTAATTCTGTGTTTTGAAATTTAAGTAAGAGGAATGTGTGGATTGAAAGAAATCTTGTTGTAGACTCCAGTCGCTGACCTATTGAAGCGGCAAGGGCCCACTGCCCAAAAAAGGTCATCATCCTTATAGATTAGTGTTAGTAGTTGATTTCAATAGTATAGATGTTAGATTAGTTGAATCTTAATTCTTTCAGATGATAACAGTATAGTTTAGACTAAGATTTTGATTATACGATTGTTTGGAGATCTTTACTTACTCTGTTTTGCATATGTTTTGTTTCTGTTTTTATGAATTTGATTTTGTTTCATGGACATAAATGTTGGCAGCAATATTCATACATTTTTGAAGGAGAACTAGTGAAGTTAACAACAACACATTGTGAACCACAACATACTCAATATATTGACTATTGAACTACCCATGCTATGTCTTGATGATTGATGTGTGATTTCCCTTTCAGAAGTGTGATTGCATAGTTAGTTTTCTGAGTCAGATAGCAGAGTTGATCTGTCAAAGAAATCCATCTCATATTTTCATGTGCCATAATGGAGTAGATAGCCCCTCTGTGAAAGACAACCAAAGTGTGTTTTGATTTGCTAGTTTGTTTTGTTTCCAGCATGCATAATCTAGAATAGTTATATACTAATGACATTAGAATTACCTTTCTTACTGGTGTCTTGCAACTCTGTTGATTACGAATCCCGGATTGATAATTAATGAGTGAATTATACTAAACATATAAGTAGCACACCATTTTGGCGCCATTGCCGGGGAGTTGCAAATGGTAGGAAGTGATTTTTAGCTTAGATTGTTTGCACAGTTTTTGAATGATTTTAAAGGCTGCTTGAGGGAGGAGGATAAAAATTTTAATATGTGAGTGAAGAGCCACGTAGCCACTAGAGTGGTGTTCTCCGAAGCTAGGTTGCCTTCTTACCTTCTAGATAGAATTAGGATTTCAATTCAGTTAAGAATCAAATTTCCATTTTATGCGTAGATAATATAGAGATAATAAGGGTAGATTTGTAAGCTCTAAAGATTCAAAAACAACCCCCCCCCCCACTAATCCAATTGACACTCGTGTAAGAAAAAA
>JASDQU010305445.1:118116-137781 GCA_032191745.1 Picea mariana
GTATTTGTACGACAGGAAAGCTATTTTTCATCGTCATGAGAATAAGTATCATTTGTTTAAATATGGGGTTGAGTACATTGTTAGAGCCCACACTAAGAAGATGAATTTTTCACTTATAAATGTGGGACAAATGAAGAGATTAGTTAATGCTAGTAAGAATTTTGTTCTCTTAATGATCAAACCTAAAAATGATGTTGAGAACGAAGCATTTCAAGGTTGTGATACAAAGTTAAAATCCAATCTATTTGAAGTTGTTAATCAGTATGATGACATGTTTAAAGAAACTAAGGGGTTACCTCCGAAAAGAGGAATCCAACATGAAATTCAGTTGCAACAAGATTGTCCACTTCCAAACATTGGTATGTATAGAATGTAAGTTATGGAAAATGTTGAGATTAAAAAATAAATTCAGGAGTTGCTAGACAAAGGGGTTATTGTACCAAGTTCTTCGCCATGTGGATCTCCAATTGTGTTAGTTCCAAAGAAAGATGGTACGTGGCGTATGTGTGTTGATTTCAGGGCTTTGAACAAAATTACAGTTAAGAATCGTTATCCTCTTCCTAGAATTGATTATTTGCTTGATCAATTAAAAGATGCCAAATATTTCACTAAGTTAGATTTAAGGAGTGGTTATCATCAGATCAGGATTGCTGAGGGAGACACATGGAAGACATCTTTTAAGACTAAGCAAGGTTTGTTTGAATGGATGGTAATGCCTTTTGGACTTTGCAATGCACCTACTACTTTCATGAGAGTTATGAACGATGTCTTAAGGCCTTTTCTGGATGATTGTGTTATTGTCTACTTAGATGATATTTTGATCTTTAGCAAGTCTCGTGAAGAGCATATTACACATGTGAAACAAGTTTTTGATGTTTTGAGAAAAGAACAATTGTTTTTGAAGTTGTCCAAATGTGAATTTGGCAAAACTTCACTTATTTACTTAGGCCATATTGTTGGTGGAGGTGAATTAAAAATTGATCCCTCCAAGGTTAAAGTCATTTTGGAATGGTCCAGACCTAGCAATGTGACAGAGGTAAGAAGTTTTTTGGGAGCCGCCCAATATTGGAGGAAGTTTATTGCTAACTTTTCTTCCATTGCATGTTGTGACAAGTGTCAAGCAAGTTTTCCAATGGGGAGGCAAGCAACAACAGGATTTTGATACTTTGAAAGAAAAGATCAGTTCAACGCCAGTTCTTGCACTTCCAAATTTAAGACAACCTTTTGAAATCCAAACTGATGCAAGTAATTATGCAATGGGAGAAATTTTTCTACAGTATGGTAAGCCAATTTGTTTTCATTCTGAGACGTTTAATGGTGCCGTGATTAATTATCCTACTTATGATAAGGAATTGTATGCATTGGTTCAAAGTGTAAAAAAAGGGAAGCATTATTTGTTGGGAAAAGAAACCATTAACCGATCATCAACCACTGCAATACTTACAGTCACAAACAAAGCTACAACAAGCTAGGAACTTCAGATGGATGGGTTTTCTTCAACAGTTTCATTTGGTTATCAGGTATAAGAAGGGCATTTTTAACAAAGTCACTGATATGCTTTCAAGGCCTATTATTAGTGCTTTAGTTACTCTTAAGCATAGTCCTATAATGCATGAAAGTTATGTGGAGCAATATGCTTTAGATACTGATTTTAAAGAAGTGTATGAAACTTTGTACCACTCTAACCATGTTGAAGAATTGGATTATCATGTGCATAACAATCTCTTGTATCATCTTGGCAAGTTGTGTATTCCACAGGGGGGAATAATCAACATTATAAGGGAAGCGCATTCTTCTCTTATTGCTGGTCATTTTGGTGTAGGCAAGCAGTGGCTAATTTGCAAAGATATTGCTACTAGCCTAAAATGAATGAAAGTTTTTCGAGATATGTTTGAGGATGTTCGTTGTGTGCCACAAGTAAACCTAGCAATCGAAAGTTGGGTTTGTATACTCCTCTTCCAGTTCCTTCTTGACCTTGGGAAAGTATTTCCATGGATTTTGTTGGTGGTTTACCTATGTCGAGATGAGGTCATGATTATCTTTATGTTGTGGTTGATCGATTTAACAAAATGTGTATTTTGATGCCTTGTACTAAGCAGGTTACAACAGAACAAACAACACAGTTGTTCTTTCAAAATGTTTGGGTGCATTTTGGATTGCCTAAGTCCATTATTTCTGATAGGAATTCTCGATTTGTTGGAAGTTTTTGGTCGAGTTTATGGGAACTCATGGACACCAAACTTAAGAAGAGCACAGCTTTTCATCTGCAAACAGATGGTCAGACAGAGGTGGTAAATCGTACAGTGGTGCATCTTCTTCATGCTTATTGCAGCAAGCATCCTAAACTTTGGGATGAACATTTACACTACATTCAGCATGTGCACAATCGAGCTAAGCACTCTTCGACTCAAACGTCGCCATTCGAAGCATGTTTTGGCTATTTGACCAAGTCTCCTTTAGATTTTATCTTTGGGAAAGATATTGCTGTCGATGGTCAATATGACATTGATAGGGCAGAAAAGTTCATTGAACAAATTCAGTCGATACATCAAGTGGTGCAAGAGCAGTTCGAAAAGAGTCAGGCCAAGTACAAGACGAGACATGAAAAGCATCGTGTTGATCACAGTTTCCAAGTTGGAGATGAAGTTTGGCTTTACATCAGCAAGGAGAGGGTTAAAAAAGAAGGTAAAAAGTTGAAACCGATTCGATATGGTCCTTTCAAGATTATCAACAAGATTGGTAATAATGCTTTTCGTTTAGATTTGCCTCCTTATATGCAGATGTATGCAGTTGTTAATGTTGAGAATTTGAAGTTGTATGAGCCTCCATTGATTGATGATCAAGGAGAGCATGTTCAAATTCCTTCCATAGATGATTTTTCTCCAGAGTATCTTACAGAACTGCATGAAGACACCATTCTTGACAGGAGAATGCGAACTTCAAAACGAGGAAATGTGGAGTATCTTCGAGTTGGTCTTAAAGGGACGAATCCAAGCAAGGCCAAGTGGATTGAGGTTGGAAGGGTGAGGGAACTTTACCCTCATCTTCACATAGACTGAAAATAGTCTTTTGGAGGTCCAAAAGCTTCCCAATGGGGAGGTGTGATCAGGGGATCAAATTTTGCTCAAAAATTCAAAGTGCTCGGAATTGCTTCAAACCGGACGAGAGAATAGGCCTCGTCGTTGTGAACCCAATGCAACTTGTTTCATCTCAAATAGACATCAGGAGCGAGAGAAATTGCAATCTGTTCATAAAGTCAAACAGACAAAAAAAAATGATGCTGACTGGACAGTCCGTACAGTCCGTACAGGCTGATGTGGCAGGGCCGTACGACCGTATGCTGACATGGAAGAGGTGACATGGCAGATTCAGGTTGGCAAACATTGGATGAATCCTATGTCGACACGTGGTAGTTTTCTTGTCAATGATTGGGTGCCACGTGGCCCAGTCATGGGCTGCCACGTGGCACCCCGATATTGGTATTTGTTTTGTTTGTTAAAACATATTGGAGTCTGTGGGGTTCGACCCCCGGACCTCCCCCACCACATAGCTCCTTCGCAAAGACCATCCGACCAACGGACCACCGGATGTGCCTTGTTATGTATATGAGTTGTATTGTATTTAAAGTTAAACTATGTGTTAAATGGCGGGGGGTCGGGCCGGGGCTTAGCCCCAACCCGTGGTCATATCCATTGTTATGTGACTGTATACATATATATATCACATGAGGTTTTAAAGTTTACAAATGTTAAAACCCATGGTTCTATTGTATATGCCATGTGACCTTTGCTATATGCGCACGGGGTTTTTAAAAAATGGTTTAAACAGTTTAAAAACCGACCTGACATGTGTCAGTACTTCATTTGGTCATAAAACGGAGCCCTTTTTATTATAGCACGAGGTCATATTATGACCCATATGCCTGAGGTGCTAGGCGGTTAGGGGCTGGCGCACCCATAACCGTCCTACAGTTCGCACCGTTGGCGCGGTTGCATCTAGTGCTAGGTTTTCACGCTATTTATTGCGTGTGTGCCAGGTTCATTTAGAAAGGGTGCATTTTGTAGATGCAGAGACAACAAGCTTGAAGAGGGGGACTTCCAGGAGGCCTAACTTCTTCGTTTTTAGACTGATTGAGGTGCCGAAAGAGCCCATACAGGGGTTTTTGGATGCTCTGAAGCCATTGGAGCAGTCGGTTTGTCAGTTTGAGCATTGTAAGACATGTTTTTGAGAACTTTTGAGCAATTAATAATAATGATCCATTGAAAGTTGGACCAGGAGATGTAGCCCAAGAGAGGGGTGAACTCCTTTATCAATTGCTGTGTTTATGTGCTTATGTTCATTGATTATGATGCTGTCTATGTGTATTTTGCATGAGTAATCCTTTAATTTATGTGTTGCAAAATTGATCCATTTGCTTTTAACACATAACATTTACTTGCAGTAATTTCAAGATTTTCAAGTCTTCTTCAATTTTAGATCATCAAGCTATCAATAAATTTAGACACTATATTACAAGATATCAAGCTTTTGTACACACTGATCATTCAACCGTCAAATTCTTAATGAACAAACTTATAACAAATCCTAGAGTTACAAGATGGTTGTTATTATTACAAGAGTTCAATATCAACATTATTGATAGACCTGGTAAGAATAATCTTGTGGTTGATTTCTTATCTAGAATGATTCATCTGGAAGATAACGCACCAGTAGAAGATAAATTTCCTGATGAAAATTTGTTTTCTATTTCTACATTCACTCCTTGGTATGCAGATGTAGCTAACTATCTTGTGACAGGGAAGATGCCTCAGAAATTGTCTCCTAGAGAAAAACAGAAAGTAATTCAACTAAGTGCAAACTACATGTGGCACGACGATTGTCTCTACAAACCAGGACCAGATTTGGTAATCAGGAGATGTGTAAGGGAAGATGAAATTCATGATATTTTGCAAGCCTGCCATGATGGTCCTTGTGGAGGACACTTCGCAGACAAGAGGACCGCTTATAAAGTTCTGCAATTTGGTTATTATTGGCCTCATATTTTCAAAGATGCTAAAACCTATGTATCCAATTGTGATGAATTCCAACGAATGGGTAAGCCTACTGCATGAGACCAAATGCCACTTCAAGCCCATGTAGTCATTGAGCCTTTCAAGAAATGGGCATTAGATTTTGTAGGGCCCATTAACCCTACATCTAAAAAGAAAAAGTACATACTTGTATGTGTTGACTATGTGACTAAGTGGGTTGAAGCAAAAGCTTTACCAACTGCAAGTGAACACTCAGTGGTAGTGTTGAGTTCCAGTTTTCTCATACTTTCTGCCATAAAAATACACTCATCATTACACCTTCTCCTTGCATTTCGACAATAAATCGCTAATTACACTATAAGCCTCCATTAACTCTTGTTATTTATCCTATGTGGTTAATACACAATTTTCCATATTTTTAGTGATTAAAAGGATGATTATACAATAGTTTTGTCGATGATGGTTTAATCCTATGTTTCTATGTCCAAGCAACATGTTCTGTATTGTTCAGGTTTTGATATATGCATTGTCCATGTTCCGGTACCTATATTGTTCCTGTTCTGGTACTCGCATTGCAGGTCATCCGGTACTCCAAGTCATCTGGTACCAGAAGGTTTTACAGTCAACCAGTACCTTCACAATCATCTGGTACCCATACTCCATGTCATCTAGTACTTAGTTTGTTCGGTACCAATACTTCGCTCATTCAGTCCTCCAAGTCATCTGGTACCAGAAGGTTCTCCATGTCATCCGGTACCCATACTCCATGTCATCCAGTACTCAGTTCATGTTCTGGTACCTACACTTTCCCTATTCTGGTACCTTTAATGTTCTTGCTCCGGTACCATCACAGTCATTTAGTACCAACACATTCTACAATCATCTTGTACCAACTCTAGCATCTACATATATCTTCTTTCCATTTTCTAATCAAACACATAGAGTACGACATCAACATAAGGTGGTGCCCAAATCACTACATGAGTTCGTGGCATATTGTTCAAACTATGGTTTGATTAAATTATCATTTTGATTAAGATGGAACGTGGTTTTATCCTCATGCACATGAGGGGGTAATTTTGCATCAATTTGGAACCTACTTGAGCATGAAATCAATTTCTGACATGTGTGCACACCTCCAAGTGACAAATGGAAAACAATATTTTTGGATAATGATGTTATCTACCTGCCATAGAAACAGGTTTTGATTTGGATGCACGGATTCCAAGAAAACCAAATATTTCTAAAGTTAGCAAACCCAGATTTTTAGCAGAAAATTAGTTTTGAAGGGAATATTGCACCTTGATTCGCGTACACATGGGAGCATATGTTGAAAAACCGACAAATCGGTTTTTAGAAATATCATCTAGCTACAAAACCCAAAAACCGTTTTCTCAAATTTGAAATTGATTGGGAGATATTGGGGGATATGTAATGCCAAGTTTTACAAATTGACTATTTTTGCCCAGATTTAAAAAAAAAATGAGATTTGCGTAGTTCCCAGATTGGGAGAAGTTTGTTCAAGGTTGTTTTAAACCTAATCTAAGTGTATAAATATAAAAGGAGAATTGAGAAGGGTAATCATTAGTATCACTAGGTTTTTATTTAATGAAGGAAGATTGATGTTAAAATAAAAATTCTCTTATGCTCTGTTTTGTTGGTACTAAAGCTCTGCATAATGATGTTTACAATGTTGTGATCGAATTATTTTGTTATTAACGATCTCTGTTCATGAGAATTGATGCTTGGTAAACGTCTTCCTTAGTCTCTGAATATTTTAGGACGAGTCTTCATGTGTGGCAAGGCCCCACCACCAGGTAAACTTGTCCCTTTGTATTTTGTTAATATATGTTTAATTTCCTTTATTTGTAGATCATTGTATTCTCTGATTTAATTTAAATCATATGCACGTTATACTTTAAAGTGTTTTCAATAAACAAATATTCATGTGTGATTGATTTTATTCTTGTTTGTTAATGTGAATTGAGTTCTTTTTTAAAGGAATGAAAATAAATTTCTGAGTGTTAACTATTTCCTTGATTTCCTTAGAATGCTTTAATTGTGTCATAGATCTAAATTCCAGTCTTGGGTAATTGAAAACTTATGAAAAGGATCTGATCTCTTCGTTCTTGAATCATGACTTGAAGATTAAAGCGTTTCTTGATTAAGCAAGCAATTTCTTCAATCCTAAGTTTGCATGTGTACAACTTTGATTGGTAAATTGATTTTTGGAATTGTAAATCGAGCTACAATGCTTCTATTTTTTTTTTATCTTGCTAAGATTAATAAACATATAAGAGGCGTGTGAATGAGCAAATCTTAAGAATAGAGAACAAAACCAAAATAAGATTCAATAAGTTATTGAAACAAACACCTTGAATTTGAGTTGGAACAATGATTATGAGAACAAATGTTACATATGAAGATTGTGTGGATTTAATTTTCCATCAAGCGAAGTTAAAACAATATTTAAAAAAAAAACATGGAGCCATTGAATTTATGACTTGCTTGGATATGGAACCCGTGATTAAAATCTAAACTTTTCTTCATTTGAGAGTGTATCATTGTAAATCAATTGAATAATGCCCAGTCTTTTAATTGGAAAAGCTTAGACTCAGATTCTATACCTTAGTTTGATCCCGCAAGCTCATTTTTTTATTCTTTGATTCATGAATTTTTAGTATCTTAGACTTATGATTTCTTTTATTACTCTGCTTTGTGTCACTTGCTGGTTCTTTACCTTGAATTTGGAATTTCAACATCTTGCTTGGTTTGAGTAAGTAGGAAATCTTTGGTATTGATTTAATTTAATGGTTTCAAAGCTCTTGCCTTAGAATTTTCTAGTAGCTTCAAACACCAACAGACATATTAGAGGTCTAACTTGTGAGATGTGGCCTTCCCGCATTGGAATTATTCCTAAGGTGTTAGTTTCTATCGTGAATTTCATTTTTGTTTGCTTGTTTATTTTATTGCATTTAAGTGTGGATCCACTATAGGAAATAATCATTGAAGAACAAAAAACTTAAGTAAGCTACACAGGATTAATCACACGAACATCATCGAATGCATGAAAGACTGTGATCTAAGCCTTTATAGCACTAAGTTATTCATGTGTCCTGGTGATGAATCCTTAGTGTTAACTTCCTGTAGTGTGGGTTTGAATATTGTTTTGACGACTTTAGATTAAGCTAGACTAGGCTCTAATCCTGCGTTTTCTGCACCTGCACCTCGAAGCTTACGAGACTTGGTTGATAATTAAATGTGGGAATTAATAGTGCATATATATAGCCCCAACATTTTGGCACCATTGTCAGGGAGGTGCTAAATGGATTAGAGCATAGGTAGGTTGATTTTATTTCTCCAAAGCCTTGAGTGTTACTTTCATGCAAGTGTGTTTCTTTTCATGTAAGCGTTTTTATTTTCATGCAAGTGTGGTGTGTTTTTAAGGATGAACTAAGGGCGGAGAGAAGATGATAATACATGAGGGAAGAGCCCATGCATCCACTTTAGTGGGGTTACTCCAAAGTTAGGTTGTTCTCTTCCTTTTAGTAGTTAGAATTTGTGTTTTATTAGCATTAGACATTTTTATATATATGAGAAGAGAAGCTAATTTGTGTGAACAGATAACTTGGTGAAAGCAAGGTCCTAGTAGCACGGTGGTGCTTCGAGTATATAATTGGTTTGCTTACATTTTCTTTTATTTTTCTTCTTTTTATTTCTTTAGGGTTTAAAAAAAAAAATGTTTTTGGGCACTGTAAGAACCCCCCTCTACACTAATCCATGTGTGAAACAAGACCCATCAACCAGCAACAAGAATTCAAAGATGATCAAGAGTTTAACAGAACTCTCTCAAATCCTAGTAGCAGCTGGTATCTCAATATCGACCTCTCAGGAAGAACAAATCTTGACAGCAGTCAAGAATTTAAATGTCGCTCCACATCCACAAGAAGATATAGAAGTATCCTTTGATTCCCTTTGCCAATCTATGGAGGAGACTGAAAAATCATTCAATGGAGAGAAACTGCTAGAACCTGAGATCGAGGAGTTCTTGACATGCATATCTCCAGATCCAGTATGCATCCAGGAGACAAACCATCTAAAAGAAGATGATCTGCATGGCATGATAGAGGGAGACATGAAAAGTGGTCTAAATGAGGAAGTGAACCAAGAACATCAAGATTACATTGAACATTGGTTCCAGATGACAACAAGCTTGAAGCACCACTCTCTTCTTCAAAAACTCTCCACATCATCATCAAAGCAGTTGGTTCTTCATATTCTGGTATACATTAAAGATTATCTTTCAAACCTGAGTATGAATGTGTTTCTACACCTGTTACGCACATGGTTACATTGGAAATATCCTTACACATGAAATATAATTTCTTGTTCTCAGGTAGGATAGAGTAAAATTTGCATGTTAGTTAACATAGTTCTAAATAAATGAAACATCTTTCGTGTTTCTTTTCAAATAAATGAAATGAGATGAAGATAATATTGGTGATCTAACATAAAAAACCAAAACAACTTAAGATATTTCTTCTTATTATTACATGCAAATTTCTGACTATTGATAATAACAGTTGCTCATAAGCCTAATCTTTAAAATATTATGGGGATTTACAAAATCTTTAAGGTCTGCATAATGATGCCCATAGGTAACTTGTACATCCTAGTTTCATATCAGAAATTGTTATTCAAGCATTCTTATCAAATAGTAGAAGGAGAGTGAATGAAACTTCTACTTGTGAGGGAACACAATCTTATATGAAGAAGATGAAATTGGGGACTAGAGACACCTTTAGGTCATTCTCTCATGGCCTCATCCACCTCACATTAATTAAGTTTGACCATGATATGTCTTTCGACTAATCTCGATACATAAGTCTGTTTTTCATATGAACAATCTTTTATGGGCAATCTATAAAATATCTTCCAACCCAATACCATCCCATCCTATAAAAAGGTTTTCAAATATGCTCCCCCATTCACCCATGCGAAAGAAATCTATAAATTTTATCTTAAGAGTAAATATTGGGACAAGAGCCTTTGATGGAAAATGGGTGTAAGAGGCTAACCCGTCGGGATACTGAACAGGTTTGTTGGCAGCGGGTACCGGCCTGTGGTATAACTAGGCAAACCCATCAAGGTACTAAACAGGCTCGTGGGCAATGGGGCATTCTGCCTGGGAATGATATTTCTTAGATGTCAAAATTACCCCATCAGAGTACTGAACATGCTTACTGGCAATGGGTTTTGATTTTGATGTCTTTCATTATGCCTAATCTATATTTGTCTGTATGAACGATATACTTGTGTAAATCGTTAAGAAGAAGCATGCATGGTTGAACAAAAGGATAATGAACCTCATCTAATTTCCATTTGAGAATGTATGTAAGATGGTCTTAAGACCCTATCATTCATACCTAGGATGTCATTGTCCTAGAGGTGGGACCCATAAATGTAGGAGTCTAATAAACTCAAATGTGAACTTTATCAATATCACTTGAATCACAGAGATTCTTTGAGAAATTAAACAGGGATGATTGGTTTCCTATCGGTTTCTCATTTATCAAAGACCACTTATCTCCTCATGTTTTCCTATTCAAGGATGAGAGGAAAAATCCCCCATCATAATTCACATGGTTTCTTGAGCATACAATTGTTAATGATTGATAAAATCGTATGTAATAAGTAATTTAGAAATTTCCTTTATGCTTGTAATATTTCAAAATAAATTTCATTTCCAAATTTACAAGCATGAATATAGTTTAATTTTTGGTTGTTTCTTTAAGCATGGCATCAATGTATATTTCTTCTCTCATAATAATAGTATTGGTTTAAGTTCTTTTAGATTTTTTTGTTCCGGTACTACTGGTACAGGAACCAGTAGGTTCCTGTACCAACAGTACATAAATTTAAATCTTTTTCGAGGGTGATTTTTGCAGGATATTTTCAGCAACTCTCATCTCTGGCATACTTCATTTCTCTCCTTCAGTCAACATGCACTAGTTCCACATAGTCCACTTTTAGCTTGCAGAAATTTTATGTGCTAATGAGAGTTTACATGAGGACATGCAAACCGGTGGGTTTGGGGGTGAGAGAGAGAGACATAAGGAATCTCAGAAGATCAGCATTCATCAACTCTCTCCTAGATATCCATCAGTTCTCATCCTTGCTCCACTTCATCTTCAGATTTCAGCAGTCTACATCATGATTTTGCAGACATTTTGTCCCGTTCTGCATAGTTTACGCTTCAACATGCATTAGAATTCAAAGCAAGGGTAACTTGAGGTAAAACTGGTATAAATCTTTTTAATTTACTAAGAACTTGGAAAACATGATGCATAACCACTATTACCCACTCCACACTCCACTATGCATTATCACAACTACTCAGTAAACCCTCTATCTTCATTCCACTTGTCGTAATGAACAATATACTCTGATGATAAGACCAGGTAATGAAAAGGAAATATGTGGTATACAAATACAAAGCAACATCTATAATGTCTTCTCTTTGTACATCATAAAGCATTCTTAAGTCATCTCAAAGAGGATGAAGTCATTGTTGCCTATCCAAGAAAAGAACCACAAAGTAAATATTGGTCTTAAAATTGATGTCCAAGTTCATACAACCATCATATGCACACCATTCACCATCACTTCGATACCTCATCCACGGCTTGTCCTCCATTTTTATGATAATTTTGTTTCTCTGTTTGAAATCAGTCTGTGGAAGTTTCCAAAGTGTCATTCCATAAGAACCAACACTTACACAAAAGAAACAATGTCACATCAATCTATAAGTAGAGTATCATAAGTTCTTCACATTGTTTGCATGAGGACATGCAAATCCTTGGGTTTGGGGGTGTGTTGAGTTCCAGTTTTGTCATACTTTCCACCATACAAATACACTCATCATTACACCTTCTCCCTGCATTTCGACAATAAATCGCTAATTACACCATAAACCTCCATTAACTCTTGTTATTTATCCTATGTGGTTAATACACAATTTTCCATATTTTTAGTGATTAAAAGGAAAAATATACAATAGTTTTGTCGATGATGGTTTAATCCTATGTTTCTATGTCCAAGCAACATGTTCTGTATTGTTCAAGTTTTGATATATGCATTGTCCATGTTCCGATACCTGTATTGTTCTTATTCCGGTACCCGCATTGCAGGTCATCCAGTACTCCAAGTCATCTAGTACCAGAAGGTTTTACATTCAACCAGTACCTTCACAATCATCTGGTACCCTTACTCCATGTCATCCAGTAATCAGCTCGTCTGGTACCAATACTTCGCTCATCTGGTACTCTAAGTCATCCGGTACCAGAAGGTTCTCCATGTCATCTGGTACCCATAATCCACGTCATCCAGTACTCAATTCATGTTATGGTACCTGCACTTTCCCTGTTCTGGCACCTTTAATGTTCTTGCTTCGGTACCACCACAGTCATTCAGTACCAACACATTCTACAATCATCATGTATCAACTCTAGCATCTACATATATTTGCTTTCCATTTTCTAATCAAACACATAGAGTACGACATCAGCATAAGGTGGTGCCCAAATCACTACATGATTTCGTGGCATATTGGTTAAACTATGGTTTGATTAAATTATCATTTTGATTAAGGTGGAACGTGATTTCATCCTCATGCACATGAGGGGGTAATTTTGCATCAATTTGGAACCTACTTGAGCATGAAATCAATTTTTGACATGTGTGCACACCTCCAAGTGAAAAATGGAAAACAAGATTTTTGGATAATGATGTTATCTACTTCCCATAGAAATAGGTTTTGATTTGGATGCATGGATTCCAAGAAAATCAAATATTTCTAAAGTTAGCAAACCCAGATTTTTAGCAGAAAAATAGTTTTGAAGGGCATATTGCACCTTGATTCACGTACACATGGAAGCATATGCTGAAAAACCGACAAATGGGTTTTTAGAAATATCATCCAGCTACAAAACCCAAAAACCGTTTTCTCAAATTCGAAATGGATTGGGAGATCTCGGGGGATATGTAATGCCACGTTTTACAAATTGACTGTTTTTGCCCAGATTTAAACAAAAAATGAGATTTGCGTAGTTTCCAGATTGGGAGAAGTTTGTTCAAGGTTGTTTTAAACCTGATCTAAGTGTATAAATATAAAATGAGGATTGAGAAGGGTAATCATTAGTATCACTAGGTTTTTATGTAATGGAGGAAGATTGATGTTAAAATAAAAATGCTCTTATGCTCTGTTTTGCTGGTACTAAAGCTCTGCATAATGATGTTTACAATGTTGTGATCGAATTATTTTGTTGCTAACGATCTCTGTTCATGAGAATTGATGCTTGGTAAACATCTTCCTTAGTCTCTGAAGCTTTTAGGACGAGTCTTCCTGTGTGGCAAGGGCCCACCACCAGGTAAACTTGTCCCTTTGTATTTTGTTAATATATGTTTAATTTCCTTTATTTGTAGATCATTGTAATTCTCTGATTTAATTTAAATCATATGCACGTTATATTTTAAATTGTGTTCAATAAACAAATCTTCCTGTGTGATTGATTTTATTCTTGTTTGTTAATGTGAATTGAGTTATTTTTGAAAGGAATGAAAATAAATTTCTGAGTGTTAACTATTTCCTTGATTTCCTTAGAATGCTTTAATCGTGTCATAGATCTAAATTCCAGTCTTAGGTAATTGAAAACTTATGAAAAGGATCTGATCTCTTTGTTCTTGAATCATGACTTGAAGATTAAAGTGTTTCTTTATTAAGCAAGCAATTTCTTTAATCCTGAGTTTGCATGTGTGAAACTTTGATTGGTAAATTGATTTATGGAATTGTAAATTGAGCTACAATGCTTCTATTTTTTTTATCTTGCTAAGATTAATAAACATGTAAGAGGCATGTGAAGGAATAGATCTTAAGAATAGAGAACAAAACCAAAATAAGATTCAATAAGTTATTGAAACAAACACCTTGAATTTGAGTTGGAACAATGATTCTGAGAACAAATGTTACATATGAAGATTGTGTGGGTTTAATTTTCCATCAAGTGAAGTTAAAACAATCTTTTAAAAAAAAACATGGAGCCATTGAATTTATGACCTGCTTGGATATGGAACCCGTGATTAAAATCTAAACTTTTCTTCGTTCGAGAGTGTATCATTGTAAATCCATTGAATAATACCCAGTCTTTTAATTGGAAAAGCTTAGACTCAGATTCTATACCTTAGTTTGATCCCGCAAGCTCATTTTTTTATTCTTTGATTCATGAATTTTTAGTATCTTGGACTTCTGATTTCTTTTATTACTCTTCTTTGTGTCACTTGCTAGTTCTTTACCTTGAATTTGGAATTTCAACATCTTGCTTGGTTTGAGTAAGTAGGAAATCTTTGGTATTGATTTAATTTAATGGTTTCAAAGCTCTTGCCTTAGAATTTTCAGGTAGCTTCAAACACCAATGGACATATTAGAGGTCTAACTTGTGAGATATGGCCTTCTCACGTTGGAATTATTCCTAAGGTGTTAGTTTCTATCGTGAATTTAATTTTCATTTGCTTGTTTATTTTATTGCATTTAAGTGTGGATCCACTATAGGAAATAATCATTGAAGGACAAAAAACTTAAGTAAGCTACATACGATTAATCACATGAACATCATCGAATGCATGAAATATTGTGATCTAAGCCTTTATAGCACTAAGTTATTCATGTGTCCCAGTGATAAATCCTTAGTGTTAACTTCCTGCAGTGTGGGTTTGAATATTGTTTTGACAACTTTAGATTAAGCTAGACTAGGCTCTAATCCTGCATTTCCTGCGCCTGCACCTCGAAGATGACGAGCCTCGGTTGATAATTAAATGTGGGAATTAATAGTGCATATATATAGCTCCAACAGGTAGATTTCCTTTTTAATGACATCTTTACTAGATTTGGTGTACCTCGAGAAATTGTGACTGATCAGGGAACTCAATTTACCTCTAATCTAGTCAAAGTTGTTACAAAATAGTACCAAATTAAACATAGGAAATCTACACCCTACCATCCACAGAAAAATGGACATGTATAATCTACCAACAAAGTTATTGAGTCCATTCTTACCAAAACAGTACAGCTACACCACAAAGACTGGGCTGATAGATTACTAGAAGCCTTATGGGCTTATAGAATCATCTGGAGGAATAAAATAGGACATACACCCTACGAGTTGGTGTATGGGAAGCAAGTACTTCTCCCCATAGAATTCCAAATCAAAACCTTTAGGACTACAGTACAAGTTAGCATGAACTTGGATGAAGCCCAACAACAAAGACTCTTGCAGCTTAATGAGTTGGATGAAATCAAGTAGGAATCACTTCAAAGAACCACCCTCATTCAAGAGCAGAGAACAAAATGGCATGACAAGTATCTCAAAAAGTAAAATTTTCAACAAAGAGATTGGGCCCTATTGTATGACAGCAAATTCAAAAACTTCAAAGGTAAGTTAACTACTCGTTGGATGGGAACTTATGAAATTGATACTGTCTATGATAATGGTTCAATTAGGATAAAGACAATTGACGAACAATAGACACCACTACTTGTGAATGGTCACCGGTTGAGAATTTATAACAAACCCCTATCAAAAGAGGAATTTTTGACTCGTATACTATAGAATTCAGATATGCAGGTGATCGGTAAGGAAGGAGACCTTCCTACTGATCCACATTGATTGATTGGTTTATTTTTAAAATTTTGTACATAGGTGTGGATTGTGTTTTGTTAATAAGCTGAAGGTAACAAGGGATTCTTACCTCCTTTTGTTTTACTTTTGCATTTTATCTTTGAAAGTAGATTTCTATAATTTATTTGATCCTTCGAGAACTTGCTAAACATCACTTTGTAGGCATCAACAATACTTTGTTCTGCTCCGGTACCAGTAGTCATGTGTTGGTCCGGTACCAGAAGTCTGTCCTTATACGATACTACTAGGACACATCACCTAATTGACAAGGAATGCTACACATATTTCAAAATCTTATGTCAATTAATATGAAGTATGAAGCCATGCAGCAACCACTTAAGATGGAACCAAGAAGCCGAATGCAACATCAAATGGCAGCCCTTATGAAGCAATAATTTATTTTGGTTCTGTTGCTAACTAAAGGGAAGTATCTTTAATTTCTTTTGGTTCTGTTGCTAAAAGGAAGAATTTTTAATTTCTTTCAGTTCTGTTGCTTGACAAAGAAGACATAATCTTTACCTATGATTGTTAAAAGAACCATGCTTAATCTACTTCAAAGTCTAGAGGTTGCCTTTATCCAGTATTTCAGCATGATTAAAGGGATAAAAACTATATTAGCCTACAAGTAACTATCTCACCCTAACTAGAATTCAATAGTATTCATTGGATTATCTTTTCTAAAGAGTAACATTTGAGTATATGAACACTCTCTGTCAAGGGCACACTAGGAAAACTTTTATGGAAGAGGATGTATCAGTACCCTAAGGTAACTTTAGGTCTTTCTCTTATGGACAAACTTAGAAAAAATTATACATATGGATCCAATGTGCAATACAAAAGTTTATTTTTCCTTCAGACAAATCTTTAAAGACATCCAAATAGGAGAATACACCTTCCAACCCAATACCATCCCAGCCTGTAAAAAGGTTTTTAGACGAGCCTCCCCCGTCACCATGCAAAAGCACTCTTTAATAAAAATCGAAATAGGTGACTATGGACAAGAAGCCTCTGATGGAAAAAGGGTTTAAGAGACTAACCCATCGAGATACTAAACAGGTCTGCTGGCAGCAGGTACCGGTATGTGGTATGACTAGGCAAACCCATCAGGGTACTGAACAGGCCTGTTGGCAATGGGGCATTCTGCTTGGGGAAGGGATGTCTCTCACTAATTATCACAACTACCCCACCGAAGTATTGAATAGGCTTGTTGGTAGTGGGTTCTGGTTGAGAAATGTCTCATCTATACTTGTATGAATGAAAAATCCACTTTTTTCATCTAAAAGATAAACACTACAAGCAAAGCTCATTGTTAACATTTATGAGATACAACTCCAGATTAATAAACAAAGATAATTATTACAAGCAAATGTCCATTTGAGAATTACCCTAAGTCAACCTTACCGGTCTAACATCTAAAGCCTACATTACCTAAGAAGGAAACTACTTAAGAGTGGAGCCCTAACTAGGGAGTCTAATCTACTTATACTGTGAAATTTATCCATAACATCTAATGATAGTAAATCTCTGAAACAAGTTAGGTTGGATCTGTTCTTCTGGCAAAAATATAAAAAACTCCTTGTTTTCACTGCTGAATGCTACCCTTGTTAATAAGTCACCAAAAGAAAGGCAATTTCAATTTTTTTAGGCATGTGATCATATGCTAGGTGATAAATGTACTTTTGGAATTTGATTTGGTTTCCTTTCTCTTATCATATTTTCTCCATTATGATACAGAGTGTTGAATCTTCTTGCATAAGGATATGCAACATCCTTGGCATGGGGGAGGGTCAAAGAGCTCCTTCAGAACTCTTTTTCAGACTCACATCTCATCTTCAGAAACCAACATGATCACCCTACAACCCTGTAGAACCAGACACAAAAGAAGATAAGCACAGAATAAAGAAGTTTCATGAAGTACATGAAATTCTAGTACCAAGCTTCCAAAAAACTCCATCCTAAAAAGATGAACTTTGACAATCTACAAGATTCAAATACAAAGGCAGTCGCATATGCTATGGGTATTGATCATACAATGGTAAAAGAAAAGGTAACATGGTATTATTTTTTTTTCTTTGCTTATAAAACTACAATAGGTATGAAAATGTATACTAGATCTTATGACTTTAGTGTTAAAACCATGCACCTAACTTTCACTCCATCATACCCATATGCCTAACCTTAATCAATCCTCTCATCACATAAGCGCTTGAAAATGATTGAGGGAAAAATCACATCAAAAGTGTGAATATGAAGCATGTCTAGTAATGATAAGCCACGAATGTGCTTCATCCTTAAGAAAATCACAAACTTATCTTGTGTCATGAGCCATGATTCATCAAATTCACCGCTCAGAGGTCCAATCACCTATCCCAAAAAACAATGATGCTTCGACACCCAATGTTCTATTCCCATCATTACGCTAACGGGCATAAATGAAATGACTTATCTAGGTGGAGAAGCCATCCAAATGAGCTTCATCTTGTCTTAATTTTCCTTTGCGACATCTTTTCTTAAACTCACCATTAGAATTAGCAACGCCATCACCATAGTTGTTTTTTTGTTACCAAATTTTCTCCAGTTCCAAGCTTAATCCTCCCTGTGATCTCTAGTACCAAACCCTTACCCTCATCAGCTAACTAAATCCTTGCGCTACAGCCCGATTTTTTTTTTCTCACGATTTATAAATATGGTTGTAAGTAGACATGAACCAGTCTTCTAGATTTATAGAGAGACCAATGAGTTCCAACTGTGTAGAGAGAAGTATGCTAGAGCGGGATGGATGCCATTTTTGGAGAATTTCACAGGCTGGCATGAGAAGGTATCTCACGCATTTATTCAGGGTTACGATGGAGAGATTGCTCACATAGGCAATCTACAGCTAACGATCAATGAAGCAACCTTAAGGGAAGTCATGGTATTACCTAACAGAGGAGCCAAGTATTTCAAAGGAGTAAGAATCAACAAGGAAATGTGCCAACAATTTTTGAAAGAAGATCATCACACTACTACATATGGGCGGATTATTCCATGAAAATTTTCCACACTTCCACTAGTTTCATATTTTTTTTAAACAGGGCGAGATTTTCGTCTCTATTGCCACGAAAGTTCGTCGCAATATCGATGAAAATCTTAATTTAACCTAGTCATGATTTTCGTCGCTATAGCGACAAAATTTCGTGGCAATAGCGACAAAAAATTTGTCTATCTCATTGGTCAGTGTTAACGGCTAGTTGACTATTTTATCTATATATACGTGACTTTAAGAGACTTTGCGACACAATTGCTATAGTTGTGACACTGTTCTTGGCTTTTGTTTGAGCTATTTATTTTTTCCATCACCCACCAGTTGAACAAATCCAATTCTCGATCTACATAGCTCGAATTTTGAACTTGCAAGGTTAGTATGTTATTTTTTATGGATGTACTCATTTAACTTGTAATTTTTTTTTCAAATGTCCAAATTGCATTTAGCTTATTTTTTCCTTGATAATATATTTATATAATATGTGTAGTTATACCATATTTCATGTCTTTGGTTTTTGGATATAGTTAGTATATTCTATGGAAAAGGGTTCCATAATATTCTAGGTTTATGGAATCCCCATACCCTTTTCCCTTCAATTGTACCTATAATCTCTCTCTCTTTTCATTGATAAAGATATGGAATTTCTCTTGAAACTCAACCCTAATCGGTGAAATGATAGTAATTGATTGTTATATTCCCTGATTTAGCAGGGACTAATAAGATACATAAACACTAACCCTAAACTTATGTTAGGTGTATATGTTGTTATTATATAAAGAAAACATTTGTACACATATGACCTTATTATAAAGATGCTATCTATGTCGTCATGATGTTGATCCTCTACACATATGATCACCTTATTATAAAGATGTTG
>JASDQU010305446.1:10264-24863 GCA_032191745.1 Picea mariana
ATTCTTTGACGCTCATACATAACCAACATGAAGGAGTGTTGATTGATACAAGCACAAGACTGAGGTGGAAGAATAAATGCAAATTGAAGCCAAGAGACTGCTATAGTTTTTTGGGTCTGCACACAGGTTGAAGAAGGTGTTAGAATTTGCCTTTTTGGGAAGTGCAGCTACTGCTGGAATACTTGTTGTTGATATTTGATGAAAATTAGAATCACACTAGAGCAAGAAAATAGGTATGACAACATTTTTTGAGGAGCAAATCTACTATCATGATGTCTTCTCAGCCTTCTTGTAGAATTAATAAAAGTGTCATAAATAACATATCTTCCTAGCTTATTTGGAGGTTTTAGAACTAGTAAGATGGTAGTATGTTGGAGGCAAAAGTATATGATTCAGATCTACATCCTTTTTACTACCATAACAACAATATGGAAGATAAATATCTTGATATTTACATAATTCTAGTGTGTTTGAAAGAGTTTAATATATATTTATTCCAGATCAAATCATTAGTTTCCTATATGGAAGAAAATAACTCCTTTTAAGAAGATGGAGTTTGACTAAATTTTTCAATTGGATGTGACCTCAATCATGCATCAAGGAAGGACTCATATGCTTGTAGTGGATGAAGAAAAAATGCTTTAGAATGTTAACAACAGTGAAAGTGTGTATTTCCATATCTGATGAAGACAAGTGCATTGGAAGCAGATCACTCTTTAGAGATTATCCTGTAGCATGACAAGGAGGTAGCAGTAAACAATTTTGTGGGCATAGAATATAAAAAGGAAGTTTTTGGTATCACACTATTATGACAATATGATGTGCATTGGGAGACTAAATCATAATTTTGTTAATGTCTAACAAATGACCACAAAAGTAGGTCAAAGGGACTAATAGGTACATCCAGTGTAAAATATTGAAAGCAATAAGTAGAAAGAGAGGAACAAAACTAATTATCTTACTAAAAACTCTAAGTTCACAACCTAGCAAGAATGTGCATGTAGTGACACAAAAGGAGGATTAAAAGTTGGAAATATCAAAGAGAGAGAGAGAGAGAATGTTCAGGAAAAAGATAAAAGAGACCAACACACCCCAAGGGGGTGTCCAAATAGGCAGCTCTTTTCAACAACATAATTAGGGAAGCCCCTTACTTTTCTAGCATATTTTTGTACTTTGGGAACACTTTTTCTTAGTATATTTGTCAAGGCATGGCATTTTACTGATATGAATTCAGTCATATAGACCACTTTGGTCTTGAGGACATGGATAAAATATATCTATCCATCTCTCTCACACACACATCTAGCTGCACACTCCTAAACACATGTTATGTATTGCAAGCTACTACCATAGTGGCTTATCCTTCTGATGGGATTATATTTTAATTAGTAAGTACTATACTCTTTGGTCACATATGCAGTGCCACCAAAGAAGCACAAGAAATATTGTACTCTTGCCACATGTTTGTTGAATAATATCACATGTATAGCAGTTGTGAGACAAACTAGGTTTATGAGGAAATACCTGCATCAAAAGTTTTGCCAATATGCAAGCTGATTTTGGGATGTAAGTCCCTTGATTGATTTGATGGCATCCTTCCTCACATGGGCACCTAACATTGTTGACGATATCAGTGTCATGCCTTGTGTGCCTTCTCTGGCTTGTGGTTGTTATCCATGTGATACATAAGCTTGTACCATAGTGTCATATCCCTATGATGGGATTTTGTTCCACATTAATAAGTTCTTTACTATTTTTTCGCTCATGTGTTTGTTCTAAATAATACCACAAGCATGAAAATTGTCAAACAATGAGGTTTTTTGAGGCATTACTTCGACCAAAAGATTTTTCGACCTAGAAACTAGATTTGGGGTACAAGTCCTCGGGTTGAGGTGATGCATCCTCCCTCACTTTGATACTAACATCATTTGTGGTATGTGTGTCATGCCTTGTAGGCCATTATATTGTAGTTGTTATCTGTGTGATGTATTATAAGCTTTACTCTAGTGGCATATACCTATAATGGGATATCATTCCACATTAAGAAGTAATCTACTCTTTCTATGTGTGTGCATTGTGAATATTCCCATATGCATAACCATTGTGAGACCAAAAGGGTGCTTATGGGGCATTACCCACACCAAAAACTTTACCAATTTGGAAGTTGGCTTTGAGGTGCAAGTGTTAGTTTACTATGTTGCTTCAAGCATGTTCTCCTTTTAGCTTCAACAAGTTGAGTTACTAATTTCTTATCTATTGCAGGAGAGTGTTACACATTATTTTGATCACTCTGGTGATGTCTCTACAGTTATGTGTTTAGGCTCTCATAAGGAATATTTGCCTGAGAAAAGTGATTGTTGTCTTCTTCCACAAAACATATTTTTAAGATAAGTTCCTAGGCTGACTATGTTGTAGGGTGCAAGAATCTTGATTCTTGCATCCAACCCTATACCTATCCTGCGAGGTGTTCGCAGTCTGCTCTATAGGTAGGGTGCGAACATGTTTTGAAGCTTGAAAGGAAGAGGAAGTTATGAAGGATTTAGAAGAGTATATTCTAGAAAATGAGTTGGCATTCGCATGGTTGGCATCCTACTGACTTCTCAGATTTAGTGGGATAATCCTCATCCCTTTAACCATCTCTCCTTATCCTATATAATGAAGGGTTTCTCAAGGAAGAGGTTAAGCAAGATTAAATGGAGAATTGATGAAAGAATTGTGTGAAGAACCTTGTTTGGATTGAATCTTGAAGAGTCTATTTGTCTATCAAGTTATATTGGATCTTCTTCATGCAAGTGTAGAGAAAGTGTGTGTGTTGGAACCAAGGACCACTGAAAGGAAGCTTGCAACATCAAGGCGATCTGGTTGTATATTCTACTTTCTTTTAATATAATACAGCGGCATGTCCCTTTCCCATAAAATCACTCTTATTTTATTGCATAACTCCTTGATCATATGCATAGGTTGACATTGAATATACTTTGCTATCTTCACTTTGGTTGGTTTGTGTTTCCTTGTACCTGATCTCACAAGAGCACCAGAGCGAACTAGGAACAACAGAGACCTAAGGAAGCGATATAAAGGTATGTCACTCATTCCTTTTCGGTAGTAGATTCAATGATTGCAACTTAGAGAAATAGTCATGTCCTATCTTATTTTTTTCTAGATCCAAGTGGATCTAGGGAGATCTGTTAGTGTCCTCATATACCGATTTATCCTGTAATAGAGAGAAGGTTCACTAGTGAGAGAGATTGTCAAGCATGGCAAGTTGCTAATGAACACACCATTCATGGAGGGGTTACAGATGAGGCGGGGTTCAATAATCAAAGGAGAGATCCTCATTCATGGACCTGGTTTCAAGTACCTTCAGAATGTTAACAACATTGAAAGTGTGTATTTCCGGATCTGCTGAAGATGGGTGCATTAGAAGTAGATCACTCTTTAGAGAGTATCCTATAGCATGACAGGGATGTAGTGGTAAACAATTTTTTGGGCATCGAATATAAGAAGGAATTTGTTGGTAGCACACTATTATGAAAATATGACGTGACTAGCACAGCATGTAGAATTCACACATCAACACTAAGGCATACTCTATGGTAGCATTTTTAAAGGGCGTTCACATGAGATCATGATGGATCTGTCCCTTGTGCTTGTTTAGCATGAAAACCAATAAAACTCATTTCTTGTGAGCCTAGTTTCACTCCAAATAAAACAAGAATTGCCAACAACAGTATAAATATTGTCTTTCTCTTCTATATTTAGCACATGTTCAGGGAAAAAAAGCATATCCCATATTTCTAACATCAGGGTCAGGTAGAGCATACTGTGACTTATGATCAAGGATCTGTGTAAGGACAACAAGGATCCAACAGTTGAATCTAAACTTGCTCATAAAACACCCATAAATTGAATAGAATCCAATTGTTGTGTTGTTGTGTGTTCCTTGGTATTTGGTTAGACCAGGCTATTATGAATGTTGCCAAGTGGATTTTTTTTTATAAGAACTAGGTTAGGTATATTGTTTAGTGAGTGTAAGATTTATACTATTGAACCTAATTTCAAACTTTGCATAGTCAATTTGAGGTGATTTGTCGATAAATTGTTGGTTTACTGGTGATTGCAATCATGTATTAAGCCGTTCACCAGTGTTTTATTCTCACTGTGGTATGTTTGCCTGAACGGTTTGATATCTAAATCATTCAGACTTTATGCATGTCCCTGGTAAGTTTGGAAAAGTAATTATACCCTTCAAACCTAGTACCTAAGATGACAGAAACCTATCCTATGCAATGTGGTTCCTATAGGCATGTTTCTTGAAACACTTCCAACAAAAAAAATCATGATGTTATAGCATAATACTAATAGTTGTAGGTATCTTCTAAGAAAATAAGGAAGCCTCGCTGATAAAATAAGAAATCCTTAGTAGAGAAGTTGTGTTTTTCAGGAGTTGTGTAAAGGTCATGTGTACTAGCTTAGTCTGATGCCATCGAAGAATTAATTCAAGTTTTTCACATCACCTAGGGGAGTTCAAGTTGGTTTTGAGTGTTTAATTTGGGAATAATGATTGTTTTGAGTGAAAGATTTATCATTGGATTAAATCATGATGAATCATGGATCAGAAGTGTTTTGTATGCCCCTCGATTAACTGTATTTAATGTATGTTATTGAAAGATTTATTAGTCTTGTTATAATAGGCACTTGAGAGGTGAGGTTCCTAGGTTTCCTTTTTTTTTATATTGTAACTAAAAAATATCGTTGTGTCTATGAAGATAGTGGTATTGAACTCCATTATCTTTTGATTGTGGCTACGGGTGTAGAACAAGGGAGAAAATCTTGCTAGGTATAATAGTATATCGAAAAAATGTCCTTTGCAAGCAAGGTTGGAAACCTCTTACGACAAAGTATCTATGGTCATCTGGGCTTTAATGAAACCAGATCAGTACCATCTTTTATCACTCCAAGAAAGCACTCCCCGACTGTATAAGGGTGTAATCTTGGTAACTTTAAAAAGATCAATAATGTGGAGAAAAAGAGGATCATATCGGATGACATTATAAAATTATATCCATTTAGAAATACATCAGTCACTTCAAAGACCAAGGCTTTTAACTATGTAACTCAAAAAGTTTTAACTTAATGTGTGGAAACATGGAGAAGACCTATTATGCTAATAGAAATATCTATACAATAGCATATGTGGATGGCCAATAATGATAGGTAAAATACTCTAAACACTAGCAGAAACATATATAAGATTGCATATAATATATGGCTAGACCCAACAGGTAAATACTTGCAACTTTACCTTATGAATGCACCAATATGATAACAACTATCTGGCATTAAAAAAAACATCAGAAGCAAATTATTTAAGTTTAGTATACCAAAGAAGAGATGGGATGACATCCTTCTTTCATTGAATATACATAAACTTGGAAAGAAAGGAAATGGAAAAATAAGTAACACGATGAAAGAAACTCGATGTTAAGATATATTAATGGACATCTCCAAAGGATGAAATGTACAAGTCTTCAAGAATAGAACCACAATCCTCAGACTGTTCTCTCCCCATGAAATGTGTCTCTGTGGGATTTAAATAATATTTACAAATCAGACTCATTATCCTCAAAATATGGATCTGATAACCTCTTTTCCTATCTCAAATTCGAATTTGTGAGGTGGTTGGAAAAGCAGAAATTTCTAGAAATATGTTGCTCAAATATTGACCTATAAATCTCAAATAAAAATAGTTGTGTACAAACTAGAAGAGGATTTTTTATATTGTTTTGATGTGAGAAAAGAACTCTCTCAGTTATTAGACATTCATTTTCATTTTCCCGGGATATGCATTTCAAAAACATGTGTCAAACAGGCAAATTTCGAGATCTGAAAATTAGGGCTCATAGATGAATTCCATTCTCCCAAAATATGACACCTATAAGAAAATTGAGAGAGGTTATTTTTCTTTCATGTGTTAGTAACAAAATCTTCTGCCCATTTCTCAAAATGATTCTCCAGTCGCTCAGAATCATCATTTTAAAATGATGACTCAACACGTAAAAACGGGCTCTTCTGCACTTTTGGCGGCTCATTTGCCTTTGAAAATCTGATTTAGTCATCGAAAGCCATGAATTTCGGTGGCTCACAACCCTGTAATTTTACCACTTAACCATCAAAAGATAAATATCAGTTTTTGGTCTATTTTGAAATGCAAGTTGATTTATGTGTTGGAATGATATAGTTCTAAGAGCTTGTCTCAAAGCTTTTAATATGTATAAATAAATATTCTACCTTATAATGATTTATCATGTAATATCAAAATAATTAGCAAATCAATTTTGATCGCTAACATCTGGCTCCAACTAGGATGGAGACCTCCCTGCGAGGTTTCCAAGAACCACAGATCTAATGCCTTTCCTAGAAAAATAAAATCCATAACTTAGTCTTTAGTGATCCATTGGGCATGGAGTCATCATTCCATTCGGCATGGAGTCAGCATTCCATTGGGCATAGAGTCATCCATTCACCTCTTTCTCAAAATCTTTCATGACCTGTGTAAAGATCTTTGTACATCTTCAAGAATGCCTTTATTCACACAAGGTAATTGTTGCATCTATTGTAAAGTGAAAGAAAAGAAATGCTAGGGAAGCGATCTTATTTCCTATCCTATCTACCCTAACCATCTCTACGATTTGGTTAGGTAAAGGTTGATTTCCATAGCAGTCAGCCAAGCAATTCTAATACTGAAATGATTTCATCATTCTCATTAATCAATACCTGATTTTTGAAATGCAACACCAGTGAATAAAAATATTTCACAAAACCAAACTCAACAGGAAATATGTGGAAGCTTAAGAAGTCTGAAACTTTCAAATTTTCTTAAAGGTGTGATTCTATGAAGGCTTCTACTGGATCTTTGAAATTGAAATCAAAAAACTTCTAATCTTCACGAAAAAGTTGCATATCTATGATTACTCCTCTGTTAGAAGATTGATTACTTTCTTGTTCTTTTGTGATTACCTTGTCATCATCAAACACTATGACCTTCTCTTTAGAATAGTGTTCAATAGATGATGATAGAGCAGGGTTTGAATGACAGAGATTATGGTCAAATCTAAAAATGTAGTTGTCTATACAATCGTTAGTTATGATAGGTTCAACATATTTTGTAAACAGATCATAAATTTTACATGAATACCTGTCTCTGGAATGCTCTGCCAATGTTGAAGAATCTGATTCACAATCTGAAACAATTTCAGCTGCCTACTGTTGTTCTAAAGCTTCCACATAATCATTACCTTCCTATTAAAAATATGAAATGTTTTGACATTCTGATGGCTTAGGTAAATGATGGTTTTCAAAATCAACCTGCACTGGGATTCTCCTTGAAGCACAAATGTTTTCCTCCACCTCTAAAGCATCTTCAAACAAAATGTTTAATGACAAAGATTTATTTTCTAGCAGAAGAAGGGAAAGTTT
This sequence comes from Picea mariana, assembly GCA_032191745.1. NCBI lineage: Eukaryota > Viridiplantae > Streptophyta > Pinopsida > Pinales > Pinaceae > Picea > Picea mariana. Next base: position 17,744 of record JASDQU010305446.1, read on the forward strand.
TGACTACATTCCCATCACATAATATATCATGGAAACTATCTTTGTGGGCCTGATCTCCAAAGGCATAACATGGTACATGCTGCAAAATCTTCGATTAAAAGCAGACAAAGTTTCATTTTGTTCTCTCTCCAAAGCATAGAAATCAACAAGGTAAGAATCTGGTGATTTATGTTGACCCCAATGCTTCACAAAACCATTAGAGAATTCGAACCAAGAGTCGATGGAATCATCTCTCAGACTCTTAAACCAAGCAACAACATCTCTGATCAAAGATTTAGAGAAAAAATTCATGAACACATCTTCATGATCAATTTTAAAATGATCAATAAAATATTCAAAGGATTCCAAATGTCTTTCAGCTGAAGCTTGATTCTCTCCAGAAAAACGGGGTAGATATTCATAACAGTCAAGAGGATAAGGATGAAGAAGAGAAGGAAATTTTAAAGGCTTAAACATCTTCATCCTGATTTTGATTTGAAAGGATGTGGGCTTATCATGAGAGATAGCAGGTTGTTGACAAGATTCATAAGTTATGGCTAGAGGAGTTGAAATTTCACAGCGTTTTGAAACAATTTTAATTTCTTCAAGATCACATGGCTGATCAGATTTTGAAGGAAATGAAATATAGTGGTCATCTTTATGAGTAGGTTGAGACAAAATGACTGAATCACCATCTACAATGCAAGGAGGCTACAAATCTTCTTCTAAAGATGGATATATAAAAGAAGTCTGATAATCCTCAGAATATACAAAACAGAGGATAATTCTTTTAACATGTGAAGGGAAAGATATGAAGGAGCTAATAAAGAACAACAACAGTTCATGAAGCAAACTAATGAATTGATACTTGGATTTTGAATTCAGCCTCTTCATATTTTATCAACCGGATCCTCCCCAGTGGATTCTTTAATGTGGAGTCTCCAGGCAAGTGATTACAGTCGAATATTATGTCCGTCTCTTATCTTCCATCAAGAAATAGATCTATGTCACTCTCCCAGGGAAACTTTGCTTTCACATTCATTCCCCGGCAATGACGCCATTTTGTTATCACTCCAAGAAATCACTCCCCGACTGTAGAAGGGTGTAAGCTTGGTAACTTTAAAAAGATCAATAATGTGGAGGAAAAGAGGATCAGATCGGATGACATTATAAACTCATATCCATTTAGAAATACATCAGTCGCCTAAAATACCAAGGCTTTCAACTATGTAGCTCAGAAATTTTTAACTTAATGTGTGGAAACATGGAGAAGACCTATTATGCTAACAAAAATACCTATACAATAGTATATGTGGATGGCCAGTAATGATAGGTAAAATACTCTTCACACCAGCAGAAACATATATAAGATTGCATATAATATATGGCCAAACCCAACATGTAAATACTTGCAACTTTAGCTTATGAATGCACCAATAGGATAACAACTATATGGCATTAAAAAAAACATCAGAAGAAAAGTATTTAAGTTTAGTATACCAACAAAGATATGGGATGACAACCTTTTTTCATTGAATATACATAAACTTGGAAAGAAAGGAAATGGAAAACTAAGTAACATAGTGAAAGAAGCTCAATGTCAAGATATATTAATGGACATCTCCAAAGGATGAAATGTACAAGTGTTCAAGAATAGAACCACAGTCCTCACACTGTTCTCTCCCCGTGAACTGTGTCTCTGTGGGATTGAAATAATATTTACAAATTAGTCTCAAGATCCTCAAAAGATGGATCTGATAACCTCTTTTCCTATCTCAAATTTGAATTTGTGAGGTGGCTAGAAAAGATAGAAATTTATGGAAATATGATTCTCAAATATTGACCTATATCTATTAAATAAAAACCTCTATGTAAAAAATGGAAGAGGATTATGTATATTGGTTTGTTTTGAGAAAAAAACTCTCTCAGTTATTTGATATTCATTTTCATTTGCCCGAGATCTTCATTTCAAAAACATGTGTCAAATAGGGAAATTCTGAGATCCGAAAATTATGGCTCATAGATGAATTTTATTCTCCCAATATATGACACCTGTAGGAAACTTGAGAGAGGTTATTGTTCTTTGACGTGTTAGTAACAAAATCCTCGACCCATTTCTCAAAATGATTCTCCAGTCGCTCAGAATCATAATTTGAAAATGATGACTCAACATAGTAAAAATAGGCTCTTTTGCACTTTCGACGGCTCATTTGCCCTTGAAAATCTGATTTAGCCACTGAAAGCCCTGACTTTCGGTGTCTCACAACCCTATAATTTTACCACTTAGCCACCAAAAGATAAAAATCAGTTTTTGGTGTATTTTGAAATGCAATTTGATTTATGTGTTGGAATGATATACTTCTAAGAGCTTGTCTCAAAGCTTTTAAGATTTATAAATAAATCTTCTTCCTTATACTGATTTATCATGTGATATCAAAATAATTAGAAAATCATTTTTGGTCGCTAACACCATCTATCTACCATGATTTGAGATATATTTCCTCGTCAAGGCTTTTTATTGGAGGTATTCTCTAGGAAGTGTGACATCTTTGAATTATTTTAGTTTTTATATATTTAAATTGTTTTGAAGTATATTTAGCTTAATTTCTGACTATGGTCTAATTTGTAGGTTTATCCTATGGGATGGATGACCAATCTCTGAGAGAGTCATTCACTGAATATGGTGAATTCATTGAAGGTTTGCAAAAACATATTTTGATTAAGGTATAATGATTGGAGTAACGTACCTATACATTATTTTTTTATAAATATTGTGTTACAATTTTGCAGTGAGAATCATTCATGGCTGAGAGACTGGTAGGTCAAGAGGAATTGGTTTTGTTAGATTCATTTCTAATGAGGAGGCCGCAGATGCCATAACAGGCATGGATGGAAAGGTATGCAACGTCTGTTTTTAAATGAATTCATTTTTCCACATTGGCATATTTGTTGTTTGGAAATTATATAGTATAGATCATCAATTTAAGAATTTTATCATCAGGCCAGGCTTGGATATTGATATCATATTCCTCAATTATGTTATTTAACAACTCTTCATTTTTGCACCATTGTCAATCTCTTCTCAGTATCTCCATGGACGTATTGTTCATGTTAACTATGTTAATGAGAGAACTAAAGGTTTTCATTCTGGTGGGGGCGGTTATGGTGGTGGTGGCTATAGTCAAAATCATGGGTACAGAACTGGTAGAGGCTACAGTCAAAATGATGGGTATGGAACTGGTGGTGGATATAGCCAAAAATGATGGGACTGCAAGTGGTGGTAGCTACAGTCAGAGTTCAGGTGTTGGGCATGATAGAACATTTGAGGGCACAAGCACAGGAGGAACTAAAGATGACTTTGGCTATGATGATAATGTTGGCAACGTGGGCAAGGGATACTAGGCCATTATTTCTTGAACATTTTTGCATCGAATGGAGTTGAGTGCCTGCATCACACTCTTCTATTCAGGCCTAACGTCTTGTAGGGTTTTATTTGTTGGAATGCCAATTTTATTCAACCAGTTTTGTCTCTATTATATGCATCTTGATGCTTAAATATCATGGATCATCATGTAGCATATTGCACTTCATATTGTTTTCATTTCTAGCAATTAATGTATAGTAAACTTTGTTACACAAGATAAACAAGGTAATTTGTATGCCCTACAGAATGGGGTTTATATTCAGTGTCCGAAGAAAGGTTTAAATGTTGAAAATGAATATGAAGAAGTCATTAATGGACATGCAAAGGCTCAAACTAATGGTAAGGATTGTGGGACCAAGATAGAGAACTTGCAATTGTGGAACAAGGGGTTTGGTTTTCTGGAAGCCTCCAAAGGATATGTTGCAGATATCAGAAGAATCTTATTTCATATGAAAGAGAGATTAATGGACAAGCTGGCTATTGTTCCCATTCCAGGAGAAGCCCTGGATAATGCTCGACAATTGGTTGGGACGATCATAAAAGACATGGCCCATGAAGCTCGGGGAATGACTAAGGATGCTATGTAGCGAATTAAGGGCAAAAGAACCTATAGCAGAAAAATGTGTGATCTCCACCATTGAAGTGGATAACAGGGGTATGTCAAATAGCTTAGTTTGGCCATTATTGTGTAGTCTTTGTTTGTATGAGGTTTGAGTGATAAAATATTGTGTGTTATGCACTCTGTCAGATTTCTTTCCTTAATAATCATCCACTTATTTAGAAATGGATAAGTATGGTTTACAGTATCAAATTTGGCTTTATCTCTTGAGCCCTAACACATGAATGATTTGCTGACATTGAATTTGATGTTTGAGTTCCATGTTTAGGAATGCTGTGAGCTTTCATTTTTTAGGACCTGCCTACTTGTAACAATGGTTGTTGATGACTTGTATTCTCTGTTGGTGTCTGTTATTTCACTCACTACTTTTCCAACATTTCATTTTACGTCCCACTGAAATGCTAAAATCACAATTGTTTGATAAAAATCACTCATGTCTTTTTAAAGATTTATGGAGAAAAAAAAGAAAAAATGCAGCCACATCACACACAGACAGGATGGTATCATATTAAACTTAGAAGATGCTTCTTCTTATTATATCAGAAACATTTATTTACAAATATGGGATAGAAGGAATCTTCCAACTTCCCACCATGCCTTATTTACAAATAAAACAAAAAAAAATTGCTTGTTGGTTGGATGTCCCGCTATACAATTTAACAACATTAGAAGTTGAAAAAGAGATACTAAAGTAGATAGATAGTTAAAGGACAATGTAATATGCTACATTGTAATTGGGTTTCATGTTTGAGTTTGTTTGGAGAATGTATCTGTGCCATGAATTTCTATCAAAAATGAGATAAAAGGATTTTTTTGAATCATGCTATACAATTTTAATAATATTGAGAGTTGATAAAAATACATTAAAATAGATAGTTAAAAGGCAATGTAATATCCTTCATGGTGATTGGGTTTTCAGTGTCTGAGGTTGTATGTGTTGGAGTTACTTCACACACACCTAGGATTTCTTTTTCCTAAGGTTTTTATTTGTTTATTAGTCATAATTAGTCATTATCTAGTCTCCTATATTTTAGGAGAGAATATTCCACCTAGAGAATATTCTCTTTCACTTCACACTTTAGTTTGACTAGATGAGTTGAGTTTAGATGTTGCATTGGGATCATCACCATGATAATTCGACCTTGCCTTGGTATGATCACCAGAGTGGCGCATTAACCTTGATTCCTTGAGTTAACTCCTCACTACTTTCTGTTCAGTAAGTTAACTGAAGACTAGTTGACTAGTTAACTCAACTAGGTGGCAGTTCACTCCCGTAACTGCCTAAGAGACTAGAATAGGTGGCAGTTCATTCCCGTAACTATTGGTGTGTGTCCAGATCACTCTAGACCACCACTATGGTGACTTGGTTCACCTCAAGTCGAACTCATTGATTTATACAGAGTATATCATGTGTAAATTATTCATTATTCATAACGGTTAATGAGAATTCTTTCCATTCTTTCTCTCCTTCTTCTTTTTCCAATTCTCTCTGCAAATGTGTGTATCATTGTTTAGCTAGATCTACTCTGTGTAGGTCAACAAATTTACATGGTATTAGAGCCAACAGACTGCTAAGAAAAAGCTACACCAAAAATTTTGCAGGTACAAAATATTGAAGACAGCGGAAAGATGGAATTCCAAAAAGAATTCATTCTTACACCTTACAACTATTTTGCATGGAAGGAGAAAATAGCCATACATATTTGATCCAGAGGGTTGTATAGGTTAACCATGAATACAAATACATAGCCAACATCAACCATAGAGAAATCCAAGTACTTAAATCGCATGGATGAGGCACTCAGAACAATTTGCAGTCTTATTTCTTCCGATCTCCTTTTTCATATATCTTCCTGTAAGACTCCCAATGAAGCCTGGACCATATTGAAAGGGATATTTGGAAAACAACATGAGATGAGGGGAAACATGATGGAGGTTGAGCTGCTCACATTGGATCCAAAAATCTTCGAGAATATCCAAGATTTCTTTACAAAATTCAAGGATTTACTGTCGCAACTCAAAGCTTGCGAGGTTGATAAATCGAAGGAGGAGAAACAAATGGTTCTCACCATTCTCTCCAAGAATGGACCTAAATTCTCTGTATTCATATCCACTTTCCATAATTTCAGATTCACCTCTGGAGCCACCTAGAAGATTCCTTCTCTTGAGGACTTTATCGAATCCTTGACACAAGAGCAAACCAAGCTCATCAACATGGGCAGAATCAAAGGCCCAAGGGTGCATACACTCACTGTGCATGATGGAAGACACAAATATCATAAATATAAAGATAAATATAAGTGAAAATATCATGCACATATGAAGAAGGAAGGGTACACAAAACCCTTCACCGATGCCTCCAGATCCAAAGGAGAAAAGGGAAGAAAAGGAGAGAAATGCACGTACTGTCACAAAGGATTCCATTCAAAATCTACATGAATGAAACAAAAAATAGATCTGATGTCTCAGATACTTCATCAAAAAAACCTTAGATATCGCATCCCTAAGGGTGCAAAGAAGAAGAAGCCAGAAGATCTAAATTCCAAGAAAGACAATTCTAGCCATGCATTGGTTGAGACAATTCTAGCCATGCATTGATTGCCATCAAATCCTCTCCCGATGCTTGGATCGTAGATTCAGGAGAATCACATCACATGGATGCCTCAAAAGAAGTATATTCTTCTTTGGATGCATGCAAATGTCCTCATATTCTTATGGGGGACAACTCTTCTGTCGAAGTCACCGGCAAAGGAAGGTTGAACTCACCAACAGAAGCTTCGAGAATGTGTTGCATGTTCCCAAGCTTTCTGTCAACCTTCTCTCCATGTATCAAATGATGAATTATGGCACAAAAAAGAAATTCATATTCACACCAAATGTCATGGACATCTACGACATGAAAACCAACTCCAAGGTTGCTACCGGTGATGTAAATCATCAGTCTAGATTGTATACATTTTCTGAATTCATTGAAACTGATTCTTCTTTACTACTTACTCATGCTAATGAAAGTAGTAGGATATGGCACAAAAGGTTTGGACATTTTAATTTCAGATACATGCAATAGATTAGCAAGCACAGATTAGTTGATGGTCTAC
>JASDQU010305446.1:27728-41616 GCA_032191745.1 Picea mariana
CGAGTATATCATGTGTAAATTATTCATTATTCATAATGGTTAATGAGAATTCTTTCCATTCTTTCTCTCCTTCTTCTTCTTTTTCCAATTCTCTCTACAAATGTGTGTATCATTGTTTAGCTATATCTATTATGTGCAGGTCAACACATTTATAGTATGGAGTTTGTAATTGTGTTTTTGTGTTTGTCTCATTTAACCACTGACACAAGAAATGAAATAAGGTTTTCCATTGCATATCAAGGATGATTCTCTTTTTCACTTTTATCATAAAAAGGTCTAGTAGATTAATGAGCACACATGTTTTCCCTACTCAATAGATGATAAAACAAATCCTAACATCTATTATTTTTGGTGGCTTATACTTGTTTGTTTTTCCACATATGAAATATGTTGTTCAAAAGTTAAGAACTTAGCCCTCTATAGAGATACTCGTGCATTGTGGCCTTCATTTCTGCTATTGAGGTCTGCCTTGAGATGTTGAAGGTGCATATCATTGGGTTTTGGATGGTCCTCCATGGTGTTGGAGTTGGGTGTAACAATCATTGTTTATTTTTCTTAACAAGGATTTAGTCATATTTCCCACCATTACCTTATAGCCTACGAGCAATGCCAGACTTCACACTCGACTTCAAGGTCAAGAATGGTAAGTCTGCAAGATGTTGGATCTAGGTGCAATGATCATTATTCCTTTTCCTTGATGAGGATATATCCATATTGCCACCATTACTATAGCTTATGAGTGAGGTTGGACTTATTTAGCAACTCTTCACAACTCAACATCACAGTTGAGAATGGTAGGTCTACTAACTTATTGCATAAGTAGATCCTTTAGAGTTAATTACATTGGTAAGTCTATTGGTGACCTCATTCCATGATTTCCTAATATACACGAGGGTCATTTATATGATATCTTTAAGTGAAATTTCCATTCTACTTAGGATGGATAAATTTGTAGGTATTTTGAGTTTGTGGAGATGAGTGGATTCAACTTCCTCCAACAACCCAATGATCACTTATGCATCATAATCAAGTTCCACCATCTTGCATCAACATATTTAACATTCTAATGTTTTCTTGTGAGTTTCCTTTCACTATCAAGCTATGAAGTTGAATTTATATTTATATCAATGTTCAAATGTGTTGAATTCTTGTAGTCTATTCAGTTATTGTAAAGGGCATAATGGGATGGATCCCTTTAAGTTGTCTAATAGTGATTTCATGTTTTTTTAACAAAAATGAATGATTTTGTTTTGAAATGGGATTGTGATCAAACCATCTAGTAGAGAAATACCAAATTTATAATGTAAGATTCTCTTAAGGACTTCAAAGTTCTTCAAAATTTCAACAGAATTGCTTCTTGTTTGCACTATTTTTGGAACTATAGCACTAGAGCTAGATACCTTGGCTTGTATATAGTCTTAAATATTGTTCTACTAAATAAATATCTTGTAGAGCACCAGAAACTTAAAATATTATTATGTCTTTTTATCTCTTAGACACTCCTGAAAGAAAAATCCCAACCTTTAGTGCGAGGGAAAGCCTAAGGAAACTATTAAGTGGGTCACTAGTTGTCACCTATATGACTTACTCCTCCTTTTGGCTTGGAATGACTGAGCCAAGAGGGGGATCCCATGTAAATATATCAAGTCCTATCAGTTGTAGTTCTGAGACATAAGTCAAGTAAGGACTATATATGGTATCATAGAGCACACTTAAAATCTAGGCAATCAATAGGAAAACTAGTTACCACTTCACATTCAGGATCTGAGTAGAACAATCATAGGTCGGGCAGGGAAACAAAGCTCTAAATTTTGAAAGTGATTCCACCCAGGGGGCCTCTCACTTCCAAACTCCCTGTACATATAGTATTCCAAGTGATCTCACAAACTTTAGAACACACATATAGGGGATATCTTCCCCACTTTCTCTAATTGCAACCTCGTGTTGAACTCTTATGTTAGAGGAGCTTTCATGACACCTCCTTCTACTATTGGATTTTTCACACCCTAATAACTTCTAGTTGGTTTATGGCCTTGGAGAATTTACTTTCCACCCTACAACCAAGGCCCTATGTCGTAGTCTAAATGTTGGTTTTCTATAAACAGAAAATGTCTAGTAAATTTAAAGATTAAGTGTGTTTGAGGCTATTGATTACTCAAGATTGTGGTCTTTTCCTGCTTTGTGAAAGATAATGCTTCTTGATGTTTATATGTGTAAAGTTATTTTTACAATGTTTAGTGAAACATATATGGCATCATCAATTTGTTTTGCCAATAAGTTACTCGCAACCAACTCTCAATGTTCACTAAGAATGTATTTTCTTTTTAAACACAATAAATGATGCAAGTTCTCTTCAATTTCGAAATGCCTAATGTACCATAGTAAACATTTCAAGTTATTGATCAATAAAGAAATCATGGGCTAATGTACCATAGTAAACATTTCAAGTTATTGATCAATAAAGAAATCATGGGCCAAGGATATTCTGTTGTGAATTATGCAGACTATAACATTTTCTTCCTCCACAAGAATGTTGGTTAACATAGCAAACCCCTTAATTCAACGTGTTGACATGAACACCCTCAATATATTGGAAAATATTGATAGTGAACCCAAAAGTATATGTGTAATATAATGAGCCATTGGACATGTATTCTAATGCTGTAATAAAAGGATGTGACAGTTGTGAAGAAGACACCAAAAACTTAGCCCAATCCCAAAAGAAAAACTCGGTATCATAGACTAAACTTGATAGCAATCCGTCCTTTGAAAAAAACAAATAAGGAATCAAAGGATTAGGTCACTAATCTGTATGAAAAAAAAAAACTGAATTGACGAACAGATTTTGATCCTTCAAATGATGCCAACGATACAACGACACGACTTATTTCCAGCAAACACTGATGTAACTAATACACTTCAACAATCCCTTAAATGAAATGTTATCAAAAGAGGTGTAAAATGACTGGTATACTGGAGTGGTCCATTGTGACCCCTTTGAACCTCAAGATCCTTAAACAATATGATAGTTTAAATCAACCTTTGAGGAAATTTGGGTGGATAAAAGGTTTGGCAAGCAAAGTCTTCACAATATTTCTAAAAGATAGTCCAATCAAAAAATGTTTTCCTATCACTTTGTCTACAATATTTTGGTTTGACAAAGATTGGATAGAATATGAGAGGGAACATTTGTTAAAGGGGTAAAGAAAATATTCCGTTGATGAACTTTTGATTCGAGTCAACCCTTGGCTAAATATTACTGAGATCTTTTCCTGTCACTTTGTCTACAATATTTTGGTTTGACAAATATTGGATAGAATATGAGAGGGAACATTTGTTAAAGGGGTAAAGAAAATATTCCGTTGATGAACTTTTGATTCGTGTCAACCCTTGGCTAAATATTACTGAGATCGATTCATGCAATAGGAAATAAGTCTTGTTCATGTAAACTTTGTGAGTGTTTGGCACAGTGGAACTAACATCAGATCGAGAAATGATATTAATGGTGTCCAGGGCTGCTACAAATGCACTGTAACAGTTTTGAACTCGGCACTTAAAACAACAAAATTTGAAAGTGATGCTATATATTTGGATGTGCTCAAAGGGAACTTAAGACGATTCTATCAAACCCGCTCTAAATAAAACCCTACTTACCCGTTGTAAACCTCTACAGAAAAAGATACCAAATGATGATTGACAGAGGTAAAGATTTGGAGAAATGATAGATTGCCTGGGCAGTTTTAGTAGGCTATTTGACAACTGGACACACCTAAGGAAAAAAATGATCCTTGAGGTGAATGATTTTCTTCATATATGACGATGAAACCCTGAAAATAAAACTTAAGATAAATCGGCCTTCTTTACTTGGGCTTTAATGGGATGATACGCTGATTCAAGGAATCGTTTGACAGGTTGATATCTCTGCCGAAGTGATTTGGAAACATAAAATGATGTAATGATTCATTGGAGGAGATAATCTTAAGCTCTTAAACCTTGACAATTTGGGATTAAATGCAGATTGGACCTAAATGGAAATTGGGGTTACAAGTTGAAGATCTTGTTGATATTATGGTAGCTACAAGAGGTATTTACCTCCACGTGTAAACCTGACGAGAATAGAATATTCCAGGAAGCAAGAAGAAACCCTAATTAGTTGGCTAATAACCCTAGAAGACAAGTCGACTCAAGAGGATAATTTGTATTAGGTTATTAGCCTTCAAGAGAAGAAGTCGACTAAATGAAATGTTACATACTAGTTAAATTAGCACCCAGAATAAGAAGTCGACCTAGGCAGTCTGCCAGAAATAGTATAAATAAAGGAGGCCAGTCTTTATTCTGGTTAGTATTATCAGAACTGCAGAAGCACACATGTGCACACTGCAGTTGGCCAGTTTATGCGCAAGTTTGGAAAAGAGTTGTTGTTGCAGATGCTGAAACTAGAATATTTCAGTTTTGGCTTGGAGTCTCTCTTGTTTATAGTTTGGAATCTCTGATCAGCTCTTGTTACTCTTTTTTGGTGCGCTATCTTTGGAGAAAGGTGCACCACCTTTGTTTGGCTATCTAGCCTAGGGTTTGCTTCCGGAATGATTCTCTATCAAGGTTAAGGTGCTCGGGGGTGGCTTCGACCTATGGTTAGGTGACAATATTTTTATATTTTCTATGGTTAAATGAGCACATCCATTACTTTCTAACACGTTAATGTACCTATTCCTCTCAATATTGATATTGTATTTTTTTTTAAAATACCTACAACACAGTCGCTATTGCGACATCTTGGAGTGTTGCTCCCATAGCAACCATGTCGGAGATGATAGCTCTTAACGTCTCTCTTTCCATGTCCAAGATGTCTCTTTTTCCACCTACAAGATGTCTCTCTTTCCACCTTCAATATGTCTCTCTTGCCACCTCCAAGAGTGTCGCTCTCATAGCAACCACATCGGAGCTGATACCTCTTAGTGTCTCTCTTGCCACCTCCAAGACGTCACTATTTACACCTCTAAGATGTCACTCTTCCCACCTCCAAGACGTCTCTCTTGCCACGTTCAAGATGTCTCTCTTGCCACGTTTAAGACGCCACTCTTGCCACGTTAAATACGTCTCTCTTGCCACGTCCAGGACGTCGGTCTGGCCACCTCCAAAACGTCGATCTTACGAATACTATATGGGGTTTGGGTACTCAAATCCGAGATGACATATGTCCACATGAAACATCGTAATAAATACAAAATCTATGTCGTCGGAAAAGAGACGTCATGTGAAATGACATTTGAGGGGGTTTGTTGTTTTTCTTTCTCCCGGCAATATAAAGTGGCAATTGCGACAAACATGCCATCAGAATTTGACCCAAATGTACTAGTACCTTTGGGAGAATGATCATCTAGCTTCTTCTTGGCACCCTCAAGAATTTTATGCCCAAGGTTGTTATTTTGAAAAATATGAGTAATAAAGTCTATATACTTCCTCATGCATGTGGATTCTGGATGGAATCCTCAATTTCAATAGGTACACTTCTATATTTTCTTTCCTTTTCCACTTTTGGATATCAAGGAACCATTATCCTCTGATCAGATGATTCCATGAATGTTTGACCTCAAATAATTTATTCACATTCCCTAGAATGTACTAAAGGTACCTTGGGAATCATTTTCATTATTGGTGTTTTCCATCGCACTTGTTAACAATATACCTCAATGACTAGTAATCAAGTGGTTTCTACCATGTTTGACATCAACTCATATATACACATGACTAGAATTGTACCATTTTGGGATTGGGATGAAGACCCTGGGTTGGGCACTCACTTTGTTATGTTCTTCTCCCATGCTATCATGGAGATCATGTGAGCATGCAAAATATTTCGGTATAATATCAATGTTGGTGATCTTACTGATACATATACTATCACATAGATCCACATTGCATTAATTCGTGGCTATGTTTTGTCATCTCATAGCTCCATTGTGTATTTTTCATAGCTGGGATCAGTTCTTGTCATGGAGGTATGGATCCACATTGTATATCTAGTGGCCATATCCTTAGTTGGTATTCTCATGGATGCGCATTGTATTGGTCGACGACCATTCTTTGAGTCAACTTGTATTCTGAGCATAGGTATGTCTGCTTCAAGAATGAAAACATTTATTTATATTGTTTGATGGTTGTTTGTAGCTTCTTCTAGGTTCTCCTACTCCAACATCCTTTCATTGAAGAATTTGTAAAGTGTTTCAACCATCATCTTCTCTTCTGGCCTCACGCTTTAGGGGGAATTTGTTACACACCAAATTCCCACACTACTAAGTGTGAATTTGTCACACTTTAGTAAGGGAGCATTTTTCATAATCCCTAGACATGTTCAGAGATAAATTTATCATATGAAGGTCAAAATAATATGTGCACATGTATTATTAATTATTATTCATACAAAGGAAAATAATTTGGTGTGAGAATCCACCTAACATTTAGTTTCCTAATCTCAAGGAGAAGTTGAGAGTCTCATGGATGGTTGAGATATTTTCTCAAACCAATATCGTAATTTGATAGATCTTGAGAGATATTTCCTCCTTAAAATCCTTCAGACATATTTTCTCTCTAAAAGCCTTGAGATATATTTTCTCCCTAAAAATCTCGGAGATCCCAATTTAGTGGATCTAGTGAGTGATCTTCTCCATGGTGTTTAATCCTCCAAATCCTATGTTGGAGGTTAATCTTCAATGGGAGGCCAATCTTTAGCTAGGGGAAAATCTTCAGCTGAATGGAAATTTTTTACTGGGGAGAACCTATCTGGTTGCAACATCAACAAGCCCCGTAGTAAGACACTCTTGCAAGTCCTTTTATCCCTACTACCACTCTCCTATTTCCTGGAAAACCATTTCTAGGAGTTGTCAATCCTTTGTGGGGTCAACCTAATCTGACAGGAATTCCTCAGTAAGGAAATTTGTTGGTGCAAGTTTGATCAGACTAGGTGTAATATACCAAATACATGTAGAACAAAAATAAAATACTAGAAATAGCAGAATAACAAAAATATAACCAAAACAATCACCACAATAGCACTGAAATGATATAACACTTTGATTCTGAAAGCAATGTTCACAGGCCTCTTCGAGGGGGAAACCTCCAGTCAAGCATAGATCTATTACAAGAATATATAAGCTAGGGTTCTCATACACTCGAGTCATATTTATACTAAATATTTCTATCAAAAGAATCATCTAGAGGAAGATCCTTCTAGAAGTGGAAGCTTCTATTAGGTCTTCTTAGATTCAACTTCTTCTATCTTATTGAAAGGCCTTATTAATATTGAACTTTATTACCTCTAAATATATTGTTCTACGCTATATTGACGAGTCATAGGTGAGTGTTGGGGGCCTGTTGGCCCTTGGCCAAGTTTTGGAAGATCCTTGGTCAATTTTGACCTATTATGGGACTTTGACAACCTGTCCAAGAAAGAGCGCAAGACGAAGCAGAGATCGCAGGATCTCGACCCCTTTTTGGGTCCTTTTTGGGATTTGGGATTATGTAACGGGTATGGGATGTCGGCCCATGGGTTTACCCATGTTTATTCCTATTTTGTAATGTATAAATAAGTAGCTAGGTGACATAAGTATCCTAGCCGATAAGCTAAGTGCTAATTACAAGTATGGTTTGTATATGCTCTGTGCATATTGTGAGAAACTTGAAGTGCTGAGTGCAAGTGATTGCAACAGATTGTGAAAGGATTTGTGCTAGACCTAGCTCAGGGAAGGAGGATCTAGCAAGGTGTGTGCAAATCTCTTGTCCTATGTGGAGTAGGGTTTTTGTTTCTCTGTGCATGTAGATGACTGATTGAAGCTAATAAATAATAAGATTTGGTGGATGTAGCCCCAGGGTGGGGGTGAACCACGTAAATACTGTGTTATTTTTCTCTATGTGATGTTTTGATGTGTTTATGTCTTTACTTTCTAAGTGATTTGATATAGAGAGATAGATATGTTTATTCTTTGTGCTTATGATGAATCTCGATGCTAGATATGACATAGGTGAATGTTCTTAGTGATTGAAAATGCTAGATATGATCCATTTATTTATGCTAAGTGCTTAAATACATTAGATCTGGGTGAATGTTGTGATGCTATGTTTTATATTCGAAGTAGATATTGGTTAAATAATGATGAACTAAGGGTGTTGAGTGCTCTATCAAGTATTATAATCACATATCTGTGTCCTAGCTAAGGTTGTAGACACTTGAGTCCTACAACCACCCCTGCCTCTACCTCAGGTGAGACTTCATCTGCTTTGTAGGTGTCGCTGAAAGGGTCAGTAGTTAGGGTTTTGTTGGTGTGATGTTGTAGCAATGAACCCTGGGTCTACCCCTATGCCAACAAATGGTTCTGTTGCCGAGAACTGAAGCTGTGATTGCTGGGAACTGAGGAAGAAGAATCTTTTTGCAAAGATCCTACCTGAAATTGTGAAAGATCTATGTGTAGATATGTTTCTCTAGTGCACAGTACTCTACTTAGTTTAACAAGCTCTGTGCTAAGGAAAAGAAGTCTGACCTAAAGAAAAGAGGTAAGATCTGAAAGATTTGTGCTCTGAGAAAAGTAGAAGTGAGAATTTCTTATTAAAAGAGGTATGATATGAAAGCTATGTGCTTTGATAAAGGTAAGAATATTGAAAATTTCTATATTTGAAAGATTTGTGCTCTGTAGAAGTAAGATAAGTGGAAATTTTTGTTTCAATAGTATGGATCTAGGTATGTTTGATAGATTCTATCCTAACTTGCAAACTAGGGTATTAATAGATGAAAGAAGGTTTGATATGAGTAGATCTGATAAGAATAGTGAAAAATATGTTATACCTATGCATAGAAAGAATGTTTGGACTAATAAGTGGATGCAGGATCCTAGAAAGAAATGTTTGTAGGCTAGCTACCATGATCCTAACGTGCAATGTAGGAAAGGCTGGGGATCATTTAAAATAAAGAGAGGATTAACCCTCTATTGCAGTTGGAGAAAACAAGGACATCCTGCTAAGGAATGCTCTAGGAGAAGACCTAGTTGTCTTTGTTGCAAAGCTGTGGACCGTGAAGTATTGGATTTCCCTAGAATGATTGCTAAGGTTGAAAGAATTAATATGAAACAAGAAAACCCTAAGTTAGATCCACAAACTAATATTACGGAGGAATCCCAGAAAGAATCAGAGAAAGTATTGTTACATATGAAAGAAACCCTGAATGACCACCGACATGTCAGATTATTAGAGATCTTCAAAGAAAAAGAATGCATTGAAGCAAGAATAGGAGACTTCGATATTGACTTTGTTCTGGATGAGGAAACACAGGTGAATATCATGACAAAGAGAACATGGGAATCTATAGGGAGGCCTATTATGATTCCTTCATTAGGAGGAATAGGAATATTCAAAGGAAAGTTGATAAACCTATGTGGAAAGTTCACCTGGATACCTATGAATGCCAATGGAACTTTGACAGAGGAAGATTTTGAGATTGAAGTAACTATTCCAGATAAAGAAGAAGGATCACCCTCGAATCTTAGGAAAGAATATCAATAGGGAGAAGTAACTATGCCAAAAGAAGATAAGAATCATAACAGAAAAAGGAATACCGAGACGAAGCTCACTGGGAAGAAGGATAGAAAGCTAAGTAAGAATAGAGATAAGATTGGCAAGTCACAGAAGGTTCCAGAGGGAAAATTGCAGAAGGAAAATTTTCAAAATTGGAGCTTTGTCGGGATATCAGAACAACGACACATGGAAGTTCACCATGGAAAAACAATATATCCATTGGGTACATTATAACCATTAGACCAACACTTTGAACGTGTAAAAATACATTTATGGATAGGTAGCTCGCCATCCGACTGTTGGGACCACGCCATAATGGACAAAACAGAGTTAATGAAGGCTTCATACCCATTGCAAGTGACTTGTTTCCAAGTTACCTACTTATCCCATCGCGCCATGCACTGAGAACACTTTTTCCCACAGACTAAGTTTGAGCTCACATACTAATTTGATTTTATACAGTGATCATCACACTCTTGTTGTCTATTGTTAACTTGAACCTGATATTGTTAACCCCAAGCATGTATGTCGGACGAGTTGAGCACTGCAGAGAAAGTTTTTGAAGAAGTTCTGATCGACCTCATGACTAAAAGAGTCATGTCTATGTCTACAAGTTTACAATCATCATCGATGAGAGGATTGCCAAGCTCTTCATCCATTGCTCGTGGAGTTGGACCATCCCACACATCGGATGGAAAGTGAACCAAGCACAAGGATGATCTAGTGAATGCCAAATTGATCTTGACCATAGTACCTGCCTACATACCACCTCTGAGCGATGCATTAAATGAAGACAGTGTGCCCATAGATTTCAAATGCACCTTGGTTATAGTGTACCTCCCAAAGGGTATACGCGCAATTCAAGTAGACCAAGATAAGATTGCAGCGTTGAAGTTTAGTGACTTCAACCTCAGAGATCGCAAAGTCTATAACATGCTCTCCCCACATAAGTACCTGACTAGAACTAAGGGGAATAATTCAAAGATAATCCCCCAGTCGTGGACTATGAACCTCACGTAGTCCACCCTGCTAAATGTCATAAAGATTCCCCACTTTGGAAGACACCAGGAGGTGAATGCATGTGTCAAGATGTTCATCTCTTGTTACCATGGCAGTTATTTGTGACTAAACTGTCATATAATAGTTGATCTGATGTTGATGAATCAGATCACAAGCTTGAGTATGCAAGGAACTGATCCACAAGAGTTTTACCCCAGAAAAGCCATGGACCACGCTCTAGCATAGAAGATCAAGGAAACTTATGGCGATGTCGAGAAGGGAACATGAGGATATAAGGTAGATTCTATCCATAGTGGCACAATGCGCCTTTCCTTTCATTTGATTGCAAGGAAGTTAGTACTGAAGAACCAACCAACCCAAGTCACTGGTTTTGTAGTCGACCTTGCACGGAAGTGCGTGGAAGGACTTCAGATGAACTGGGTGAAGTACTTGGTGAACCTATTGGAACTTTACTAGAGAGAAGCACAGGATCAAGGATATGAATTTCACTTCATCTGGCTCTTGATCCTTATATATTTTATTGCCTAGGAGATGCCGGAAGGTGTGACCTTCCTGGACATCGAGCCTTTTGAACTGTTGGCCGTGAAGTTCAGTACACTGTGGTATTCAAGAAATATGAATAAACAATGGCAGTCAAATGTTGTTTTTCATACCTACTACAATTAGTTGAAGATATCCATATAGTATGAGCCTTGCATGACTCTGAATACTCTACACGGTTCCGGTCTTTGATGAAGTTCAGTGCATATCGACATTTTATTTACATCATAGCGTGCGTCGATGAACACAAGAAACAACTTCAATACTACTATAAGTTGATAGAGGAGGACTTGGAGGAGATCACTAAGGACTGATCAACAAACCTCCTTATTCCAGCAGACCCTGCGGAGATATCTGACATTGACAACCCAAAAACAACGTAGGATACACCCAGACCTAGCAGGACAAAAAAGACCGAAGAGGTATAAGAATTAGACAACGCATCCATGAAGACTTCTTCCATACCACCAGAGAAAGGAGGTGATGGTGAAGAGTTTAACAACAAAGAAGTTGAATAGAAACAAGGAGACAAGGTTGATCCCCTGAAGAAGAGAAAAGGTTCACCTCCAAAACCTTCATCCCGGAAGAAATCGAAGGCCACCATGACCAAGATGCAGACTGTCCTCACCTCTAATGAATTTGACTTTCTCATAGAAGTCCTGCAAGATGCTTCTCTGGAAATAGCAGAGAGAAAAGAAGTAAAGCAAGAGGAGATGTATGATCGAATTGAGACTGAACTCTAAGGTGTACAATAGGCTCTACAGTCCAGTCATGCAGTCTCCACAGCATCGGGAGAACTAGAATGGGGAGATTATCCAACCCAAATCCACCACCTAGCCGATACAGTCTAAGCTCGCCTTCGACGAGCACAGGAAGAAACAGAGCAAGCCACCCAGGCTTTGACACAAGTACAAGGAGTAATCGTAGAGAAACGCAGTGTTGTAGAACAGGAAAAGATTGCTCTCCAAGCAAATTTTGATGAAGAAAAAGCACAACTATAGTAAGAAAAGAAACAATTGATCATGGAGCAACTCGAATTAAAAGAAGCGATCAATCGATAACTTCACTC
This sequence comes from Picea mariana, assembly GCA_032191745.1. Lineage (NCBI taxonomy): Eukaryota > Viridiplantae > Streptophyta > Pinopsida > Pinales > Pinaceae > Picea > Picea mariana. Next base: position 39,919 of record JASDQU010305446.1, read on the forward strand.
TATGACAGTATTAGAAATAAAGGTAGAAGAGTGAGTTACACAGTAGGTGAACCAGCTCATAAAATCCATCCAGCAGATACAACAACGCATAACAGATTTGGAGCTATGCACTGTACCTAAGGCCCCACAAGATGTAAGAGACCAAAGAGAAGCAATCGCCCATAGCACAGTTGAAAGGCTGAAGGCTCTTACCCTAGAATGTAAGAAAATGATGCAGGAGCATCGCTCCATGTCAGCCAGCCAGCCAACCAGCCACTCCAGCGAATTCAAATCGTGCATTTAAGAGAGGCACAGCCTCATTTGAAATTAGAAATTCAATGTAATTAATTGTCTTAGGCTGGTGAGCCATGGAAGTCGTGCCTTTGTGTAGGTGGTAGATAAGATCGGCTTTAATGCAAAATCAGCAAAGATCTAGATCTAGATGCTAGACTAGACAACCATTGAATGTAATTTATTAGAGTAGGTGAACCTTGAGGGAAGCGCTCGATGAGCCCCTCAGGTAAAAGAGATTTCTAGATCTCATTTTGAGTTAGTAGAGATGAGTAGAGTTAGAATGGTAGAGTAGAGAAGAGTTGATGAGAGCTCGAGAACACCATTGTAAAGATACAAACATTTTTCCATTTGTTAATATATAACAGAGCAATTTTTCCTGCATTATTCGGCATTGAATGGATGTATGTGTGTGTTCTCTATGTATGCTGTGAATGTATGTTATGTTGATGCATTCTGCAGGAGTTCGTTTGATTTCAGGTGGAAGGTCTTTGAGGCTTCATACCAGGAGGGTGTGACAGAACGCCGAGGGTTCTGAGAGCCGTGCACAGGAGGGTGCACTTCTGAACACTGCGGGGTTCAGAAAAAGACTTGCTGAGGCACAAGAGACTGAAGTCGACAACTCAGGAGGAGGACCTCAAGGTTGTTGAATACCTTGGAGGCAAGGCTATGTATGATAAACACAGTTGCAGATAGAACTTTGTTGTAAGTTCTGTGAGGGCTCTTCCAGTTGGGCATTGAGCATAAGCACGAGGTACTAGAGGAGGAACTCTGCTGAGAGTTGAAGAAAGAAGACCAGAATCACGGAGGATTCTGTGAGAGCTCTACCAGGTGGGCATCAAGCGACTGCATAAGTGCACAGGAGAATAGAACTGCTAAACGTTCTGTGGAAGGAAGACACTCTGCCAGGAGGGCATAGAGATATTATGCAGATGGCACAGAAGAAGAGGACTCCTTTGAGTTCTGTAGTTGAAGGAAGAATCCATTGGAGGATCTTCACAGGGCTACTGAACACCTTGAAAGGCTCAACAAGAGGTTGCTTGAGCGAAGGAGAGCCAGGGAGGCACTTTATTCTCCATCTGTGGGAGAAGGTATAGAAAAGTAAAATCCCTTAGGGGTCTAAGTATTCACCAAAGCTCAGAAGAGATAGCACCAGCATGTGCATGAGAAGACTCTACAAGGAGTGCAGGAGTCAGAGGATCCCTTGAAGAATCGGGAATAGAAGTTCAAGAGGGGCAACGTTATCATATGTGCAGTGAAGCTCAAGGTTGTAGAGCTCGCAGAGGAAAGAAACAAAGGTCGAGGCCCTTGAAGAGTTCAAAATTTCTTCCAAGTCTAGGAAGAAAGCACACAAGAAGCTCAGGAGGGAGTGTCAGACGTCAGATCGACTGAAGGAGAGGGATCTGGATCGTTGAGAAATTTACGTTC